>CAUDMG010002083.1:87500-132500 GCA_958450375.1 Homarus gammarus | reverse complement strand
TACTCGGGTTTGTCCTGAAAAGTTTTTATTTAGTTAATTTTAGTGTAAGGTGGTTGCCCCTTAACCCCTCCCCCTCAACCCCCATCCTTATTGTTAATTACTACCTAAACAATTCACTGGCGGATTGTGTTAACTTCATTATAGCATGACGAGTAGGCAATTCATGTTTTATTATTAAAAAAAGTAGCACGAGTCTTATTTTTCATTAGTTTGTATTTTTTTTAATTGTAAGACTTCTAAGTTAAGGATGCAGTAGTTAGTAAACAACTTTGTATAAAACCTCGCAATAATGTTGTCAGTAACAAGTGTTGAGTGTATGTTGTGAGGACATCTGCTTACTTTCACGTGTGGTTGGGTAGGTGGGTTAGAGACCACCATCCTCCCACATAATGTGGGTGGTGGGGTCACCACCATCCTCCCACATTATGTGGGTGGTGGGGTCACCACCATCCTCCCACATAATGTGGGTGGTGGGGTCACCACCATCCTCCCACATAATGTGGGTGGTGGGGTCACCACCATCCTCCCACATTATGTGGGTGGTGGGGTCACCACCATCCTCCCACATAATGTGGGTGGTGGGGTCACCACCACCTCCCACATTATGTGGGTGGTGGGGTCACCACCATCCTCCCACATTATGTGGGTGGTGGGGTCACCACCATCCTCCCACATTATGTGGGTGGTGGGGTCACCACCATCCTCCCACATAATGTGGGTGGTGGGGTCACCACCATCCTCCCACATAATGTGGGTGGTGGGGTCACCACCATCCTCCCACATTATGTGGGTGGTGGGGTCACCACCATCCTCCCACATAATGTGGGTGGTGGGGTCACCACCATCCTCCCACATAATGTGGGTGGTGGGGTCACCACCATCCTCCCACATATTGTGGGTGGTCTGATCACCGCCATCCATCCACATATTGTGGGTGGTCGGGTGACCGCCACCCATCCACATACTGTGGGTGGTCGGGTCACCACCACCATCCCACATAATGTGGGTGGGCGGGTCACCGCCACCCATCCACATAAGGTGGGTGGTCGGGTCACCGCCACCATCCTCCCACAATGTGGGTGGTCGGGTCACCGCCACCATCCCACATAATGTGGGTGGTCGGGTCACCGCCACCATCCCACATAATGTGGGTGGTCGGGTCACCGCCACCATCCCACATAATGTGGGTGGTCGGGTCACCGCCATCCTCCCACATAATGTGGGTGGTCGGGTCACCGCCATCCTCCCACATAATGTGGGTGGTCGGGTCACCGCCATCCTCCCACATAATGTGGGTGGTCGGGTCACCGCCATCCTCCCACATAATGTGGGTGGTCGGGTCACCGCCATCCTCCCACATATTGTGGGTGGTCGGGTCACCGCCACCCATCCACATATTGTGGGTGGTCGGGTCACCGCCACCCATCCACATATTGTGGGCGGGCGGGTCACCGCCACCCATCCACATATTGTGGGTGGTCTGGTGACCGCCATCCCCCCACATAAGGTGGGTGGTCGGGGTCACTACCAGCCTCCCACATAAGGTGGGTGGTCGGGGTCACCAACCTTCCACATGTTTGTTGCTGTTATTCTCTGGAAGCTGTGGTCATTCTCTGATAACGAAAACCATCGACTTAATTGCCATATTAGATTTCATTTTTATATAGGAGATAAGAGTTGTAGTGTGGCATATTAAGTACAGTATTGTTATGTTGTAGGATTATTGATAAGGAAACAGTTTGTGTACCTGAAGATGATCCAGACAGTTGACTCTCTTCTATACAAGATTACTGTACTTTTCTCATGCAACAGCTAATTATGTTGATCATTCGCTCATTTACTTATAACGAATTATCCCATTAATATTATACTATACTCAGGGATTATCACATGCCAGTGATCATTGTAATGTTTGGGATTTGCATCTTACTAGTGATAACTGTTTTTTGTGGTAACCTTTGTAGATTAACCTAATGCAGTACTTTATCTATAACCAGTTAACTCGCCCTTACAGTTCTCTTATCATCAGTTCAGATTAAATTTATCTGGGATTGTTTTATTTTATTTTGATGGAACATGTCGAGGCAGAAGAAAGAACATTGTGAATACGAGTATACAGTATTCCTCTCTCTCTCTCTCATTCCTCTCTCTCTCTCATTCCTCTCTCTCTCTCATTCCTCTCTCTCTCTCTCTCATTCCTCTCTCTCTCTCTCTCTCTCATTCCTCTCTCTCTCTCTCATTCCTCTCTCTCTCTCTCTCATTCCTCTCTCTCTCTCTCTCATTCCCCTCTCTCTCTCATTCCTCTCTCTCTCATTCCTCTCTCTCTCATTCCTCTCTCTCTCATTCCTCTCTCTTTCTCTCTCATTCCTCTCTCTCTCTCTCTCTCTCATTCCTCCCTCTCTTTCTCTCTCATTCCTCCCTCTTTCTCTCTCTCATTCCCCTCTCTCTCTCATTCCTCCCTCTTTCTCTCTCTCATTCCTCTCTCTCTCTCATTCCTCTCTCTCTCTCTCACTCATTCCTCTCTCTCACTCATTCCTCTCTCTCACTCATTCCTCTCTCTCTCTCTCTCTCCCTCCCTCCCCTCTCTCTCTCCCTCCCTCCCTCCCTCCCTCCCTCCCTCTCTCTCTCTCTCTCTCTCTCTCTCTCTCTCTCTTGTACAGTACTGTATTAGTGTCTAATTGCAACAAAATATGGATTATTAGACGTAATGGAAGGGTCTTCGATTTTACCAAGTTAAAATGCTTCACTGTTCTGGTACTAGAATGTTGGCAGTTAATAATGTGTTGTTGTGGTGTTTGTGCATCTGGCAGATGTGGGGTTTGATTCACAGTTTCATACACTTAATATTCCTTAAAACAGAAGATATGAGAATGCACGTATCTGATAGACATAATAATTAAGGACAAAAATATCTACCAAAACTTGTATAAATATTTTACTTAGACTAAACCACATGCATTTACTGTACTTCTACTCACTTAGGGTGCAAAATATGTTGAGCAAATCGATTGGGTACGATCTTCAGTAATTTTGTGTCAAGTTCAACTGCATTCTAACATCTTGACATGTGAGGAATATGCTTAATACAAACCATTATGAATTCAACCCCAGATGCTTAATCATGGCGTAGAAAGTGGGTAATGGGTGGTTTAAAGTTATGTTTTTGATGAATTAAGCGATATGATAATTCTAGAATAATTTTCATTCTTTTCTTCAGTGCCAGTGTACATAATTTGTTTTACATATTGCATCAGTATTTGTACAGCTTCTTTACAGTTTCAGTTTAATTTCCTACAACTGAAGACCAAAGCACTGAAGTTTGCCTAGGTATTAAGTTTTCTAACTTTGTCAGTGTTTAATCATTTACCCATACAGTGCAATATAAATTTTGTTGTTCAACTCTTAATGTTCAGAAAGTGATGGGAGTCACTATTGACACTGGTTTGAAACATTCCTGTCAAGTTGTAATTCGGCTTTTTTTGCCAGCCTGTACAGTAGTCATGTTAAACTCGACTTGATGTCTCATATTCTTGTCCATGGCTCCTGGTGATCTTATACATAGTTTTGTTTTTATCATTGACCATCACTGATCATTATGAAATTTTTTGCCACTTAAAATTGTTTTAGTGTATTAAGCCTTTCTTTCAGAATCCAGTAGCTGCTTCACCAGATTAACAATAAACCACCTTGGGGGTACTGTCATCCCAGCTGGTGACACCTCACCTCTCAGAGGCTTACACCAAATACAATATTTCCCATTTCTTGCAACCATTGCCTAAATTTAAAAACTAATCAAAATGACAGAATTTCATAAGTACTGTACCCCATCCCTGATAATAAGCTGTTGCTTAAAATTCACCAAAATAGGCAGCATTCTGCAGCTTTATAGTGCACCTGTGTGCGACTGTCTGTGGTCTCAGCATGGTGGACCCATTCAGTGGTGTCACATGTAGCCCACTTGTTGTTTTACCAGCCTTCTGCTCCCATACTCTTGACAATGGAGGTACTTGAGGGGTTGAGATTATCATATTGTCCTTTGCTACTGATACCGTAGTTTGAATGGAACACCACTAACAATCATTGCAGATGTATGGCTGGGGTAATTTAACCCCTGTAGTTACACTATAGCTTGAGGCTTTTAATTGTATAATTCTAGTACTGTACAGGTAGTCTAAATGTAGAAGCTTCCTCTATACTGTTCTATACACTTGAAAAGAAATTGAAAGTTATAACATGAGCCTCTTTTGTGATCCATCATGTGTGCAGTATTGTAGTGGGTTTACTGTAGATGTGTGTGCACCAGAACATACTATGCCTTTGGTGATATGCTATATACAGTGGTCCCTTGGTTAATGAACGGTTCGATTAACGAAATTTTGGTTAACGAATTAGCCCCCGTAAGGATTTTCAGTTCGAATAACAAATAAATCTTCGATTAACAAATTCACTACGACAAACACGATTTGTTGTGCGGATCAGCTGATCGGCTAGTCTGCCAATACAGTAATTGGTTCTATGTTTACATTCGTTTCCATGAAGTAAATATCAAGAAAGTTGGTCTCTTGAATATTTCTGCATTTTTTATTTTAAAATTACTGTATTGGTCAGACTGAAATTTAGTTAACATATTAATAATATATATACAGTACAGGGAACAGTTTTTGTGCACCCATCAGCTGATTGAATCACCCAACAACGCTTCTCAGTTTAACTTTGTTTACAGTGGAGTGAACATTGATTTTGTTGGTCTCCTGAATATTTTTGCATTTTTACATTAAAATTATTGGTCATTCTGAAATTTAGTGAACTCATTGATAATATACAGTGCAGAAATTATGAAACATGAAGAAGGCATTAGAACCAATGCACTCTGTAAAGAATATGGCATGTCATCATCGACTGCCTGTACAATCAGCCGTTTGATATGTAAACAAAGCTGCCGGTAATAGACATACACACCTCAAAGTAAGTTAAAATACAGTACATTATTCTATTGTTTTTTATTTATTGTACAGTACAGTATGCTGTACACTACAGTACTATATTTAGTTTATATTTAATGGTTTGTTAATTCTATTACTGGTATACAGTAATTTGTATGGTATGTACTTTTTCTGAGTTGGAACCAATTACCCAATATCCCGTTGAAATGATAGATTCGGTTAATGAAATTTTTGGTTAACGAACGACTGTGGAACAAATTGTGTTCGTTAACAGAGGGACCACTGTATAACTGTTCTGTATTTACTTAAGCCTGTGATCCATAGATCTTTCTTGTTGAGGTTAGTACAGTACTGCATGTAAACCCTGTATTACATCCACTTGGTGCCCCTTGGCAGGTAGTAATCAATACGTCTTAATAGCTGTCTTTGTTTGTAGGCATTAATTATACCTGTATAGCCAATTGCTTGGTTATAGTGACAAATTTACTAAAATCATTGCCAAAATATTTATGATGCCACTGCCATAGTTGTTCCCATGTGGAGCCTGTGATGACTGTTGACACTGTACCATAGTTATCACCATGTAGATGTGTGATGACTGTTAGCACTGTACCATTGTTATCACAATGTAGATCCTGTGAGAGAAGGGTGGTGATATAGTTGTGGGCGTGCATCTAAATTACATCATTCATTCAGGATCTAGAAAACCCTAATCACAAATAGGGATTCAGTTGTAGTTACTGTAAATAACTCTGATTTTGAAATGTCTCCACAAAATAGTTGATTCGTAATTACTCTTATACTGTACCGTTTCTCAATTTTCAACCAATTATTTGATAAAAGTCCTCCTTGTTTTGTGGGCAAGTTGAAGGTTATCCTTTCCATGGTAAGGATATTAAAACATAATGAGAGTGCTGTACAGTATTATTGGATTCAGACATTGTTTTTCATTTCCACAATTGCAGTTTGGGAAGTGAAGAACAAACTTAATCCTGTATTGTACTGTCAAAGAAAAGAGTTACTGGGTATGTTACACTTACTTTGCCTTATGTTCTGAGACACAAGACAATGAATTTGGGTACAGTTCCCCGTTCTGACTTGAACCTCGAAGCTTCGCTGTCACTTAACCTTAATTTCTGTGTCTTGGGTTTCAGAACATAAGTACATTGCCAGGTTGTATGATGAAGTAGGAGTATCTCTTCCTGCTAGTATACAGTATTGAATTTGTATTTCTTCATATTTTTAACTGCATTTCCTTCCATTTGTTAGGGGTTTGTTTACACAATGTCCTATTTTATAGTGTGGTACAGTATATATTATATTACTGGTTTTATGCTTGATAGTTCAGTATACTGGTAAAAATATGTCCCTTTATTGGTGCTGTTTTATTTTTTCCCCTCTCCACCCAACCACCCATTTTTTCAACTTGTGTTCAGACTGATTCTTAACACCTCAGTTAATGGGTTTCAATTTTAAATACGAGTACAATACTGTACTGTATTTGTTTGCATTATACATACAGTATACTGTACTATACTATAATATATGATAGGCTATATGTAATTGTATTCAATATTATATTTTGTAAAGTGCTTTTTGTATACATCATTGTATTTTATTTAGTACAGTATATATATCATCTGCAGTATAGAAGATGTACTGTATTATATGCAGCATACATTATTAGGGATGAATATTGACCCCTCAAAAAACAAAACAATATAGAATTCCCTTACTGTGAAACATTAACTATGATGCATTCAGTGTTTGTTTCTTCCCCTTCATGTTTTGCATGATAGGAGTTTGTTTGCAGATACTGTACAAGTACAATCAGTACAAACTAATGCAATAATTAACAACATACTATTGCAACTTCCTTGCAGCAGTTGTAACTTTTCTCTTTGATATTTGGGAAGTAAATGAACATATTGTATGTCAGCAATTTTGAAATACCCTGTAGTGGTTTACGCTTCTATAAATTATTAGTGGAAAAAAAAACCCTGTAAACCCTGTGTTATTATGTGAAGTTAAAAGTCGAGGCCCTGTTCCATCACAGTTATTAAATTTCACCACTTAAACGCTATCAAAATTTAGAAAATTAACTTATGCTTGCCATGTAATAATTATAAGGGAGTAAGCTGTGCACTGATTCAATGGCATACCCTGGTACTGTACACCCCTTACAGTACTCGTAATTGTGTTTTGTAATATTCTATATAAAGTGAGCTGATTAGAAGAAGTGGGCCGAATTGTGGAATTTCCAAATTTTACACGAAGCATTTCCTCATGCAAAAAAAAATACTGTACAGAATGACTATTTTAAGTACAGTTTGTATTTTCGGCCATATTTTAAGTGTTTTTATGCATACAAATTCCTCTTCAGGAAAAACGATTACTGTGCTGTATATGAGCTGGCTTGTTTGTGCCCTCCCCCCCCTGAGGCTGAGATGTAATATGTGATGGATGCTTCAGTGTACAGTATTAGCAATGCCTGTATAATTATGCAGTCATTATAATTTTGCACCACTACAACCTGCCACTTGCCAGGTGATGCAATAGTGAAATCTTCACACAAAAATTCAGAAATAGTACACCAAAATTTTTTTTACCATATTATACAATAAAGACTTGTGTGCAGAATGTCGGTTAACAATGGACTCACTATTTCCTGGGGTTAGCCACATTCCATGTAAACGTTTAAAAATTATGTACAGGTAGTCGTCGACTTACGACCTAGATTGGTTACGGCCGACCGGTCGTAAGTTGATCTGGTCGTAAGTCGGCCTATGTTATAATTACCTTACGTATATTATACTGTAATGTGTAATGATAATATAATCATCTTTAAGTCATATTTTATCAACATTTTCTTTGTTCATTATTGTTACGGTCGTCAGGTTTAAGTAAATCACTGCATACTACAGTACAATTGGTTTATTATTTACACTGGGGCTGGGGCCAAAACTGTCGTACCGCCGGTCGTAAAGTCGAACAGACGTAAGTCGCATAGGTTGTAAGTCGACGACTACCTGTATACTAACTCAGCAGACAATCATTTATTTTTGTATATGGTGTCGGTAAGAACTGTGTAAACCAGACTTTTTTTTTTTTTAAGAACTCAAATGAGTCAGACGAGGCCCAGTTAACCAGGTTTTTTATTCAGTGAAGTCCAGTTTAATGGAGGTTTACTATGGTACTGTATATGTGAGGCATGTGAAAAGTGTTTGTGTGTGAAGTTTGGTGAGGAGTGTCAAGCCTGTGATCAGCTAAGGCTTTGTGTTGGTGTCATTGACTTTTGTCCATTTTGAAAAGTACTGTATTGTCTACCTTTTCCAACCATTGATGTACCAAGGTGGAGCCACAGCAATGGTCTTTAATTGAGGTTGTCCTACCTTTGAGTACAACTAGCTCCTTGGATGATGCAGACTTAAGTCCTTTGTTTTATACATTAAGGAAAGACAACTTTCGAAAATTTCTTTTATTAATATGTAGAGTGTATAGGTAAGTTTCAATTACCTTTATATATATTATGAAGACCTTTTCTGGCTTTCCAGTTAGAATGTAGAGATATATAATAATACTCTATGCTAACATTAACTTAAACAAGTGAATGTTTAATTAAACTGCATGTGTATTACCTTCTCATGAAAAACTTTGGTTTATGTTTGTTTGTCCATGTAATATGTGTACTGTACAGTATTATAGTGTTTGATGTATGCAGTACAGTAGTACAAGTACTTTTACAGCTTTGAAACTATACTGTATTGCTATATTTTTTCTTTTCACTTGATTACATACTTCATGTCTTGGTGTGAAAAGCATTTTTGAAAGGAAATTTTTCTTAATACTGTACTATACAGTACAGGGTATTTATTTTTTATGGGGGGGGGGGGGGGATAATTCTGTTCAAATGAAATCCATGCATGGAATAACATAGTGTTATTGGTTCACAGTATTCCCGGCAGTCACAGATCACCCAGCCTGCAGCAGCACCAGTCACAAGAAGCAAAGGTTGGTATGATCTGGCGTTATTGATACAGTACATGTACAGGTATTCTGATATTGTTCATTTAATAAATCTTAGCCTTGTATGGGTACTGTATATGTGTTTAGAATTTAGAAATAAAGTAAATAAAAATAAAAATGTGATGAAATAACCAATGCTTCATGTTGTAGGTTATAAGATTTTTTATGAAAAAAATCTTCCTAATTCTGTAGACAATCGTAGTATTTCTCCTAGCCATGTTTGGTCAAATGTTTTGGGCATATCATGGTGTCGGAGTCGGACTGGTTTAGGATTGTGGGCATATCATGATCTTAGTCAGACTGGTTTTCTTCCTGGATAGAATTGTTGAATGAATGTTTTAATGCAATTTTTCTTCTTCAGTGCCACTGGCTGCAATACCAGATAATTTGCCTACTGGTAATCAATGAATCAATTTTTTTCCTCAGATGTGAACAGACCCCGCCCTAGCTACCTTGTGAAACCACCCCAGAATGGAGAACTCCGATCAAATTTGCAAAACAAGATTGGCCAAGCACCTGCCAGATCCACAGAAAATATTTCTACATCCACTGTGAGCAAAGCCTCATCTGTACCAGCTTGTGAGTCTTAACCTTGTATCGTGCTGGTTACAAGTGATAAACATTATGGTGACAGTAAACAAAGACATGCATGTTTCACACACACACACATATTTGTACACTGGTATTGTCATGAAATGTTCAGTGCAATTTTCACCCTTTTTCTCAAGCCTTTCTATCTTGCCTTGGTTTAAACAAGCTTCTGTATATGGTTATTATACTCCACCTTGATGAAATTTCATATGAATTATATTTAAATATTTTTAATATGTACAGTAATTGCAGTGTATGTTTCCATAAATGAAAATATATATTAGTCAGGTAGACAGCCAGCCAAACTGTAAATGTGCATACTAATGCAATTTTTCTGCTTAAAGAGTTACTGTAGTTGGACCTGTATGCACCAAGAAAATGATAGGTGCTACTCTTGCACTATTGAGCATTTTTTGGTATACCTCACTGAGTTTGGCCAAATTTTAAAGTTTGTATATTAATAAATTATAAATATTGTACGCTTATACAGTATTTGCATTTTGAAATAGTCATCCCTTGGTTATAGCGTACTTGGTTATCGTGATTTTCGTTATCACACCTCCATCAAAATCTGCATACCTGCTGTTATAGCGCATTTTTCAAGCCGAGAATTTCGTTAACACGCATTTGCCTCCAGGTGTTTTTACCTATTTGCTTCACCTACATCGATTGAGGCTAAAATCTTTCACCTACAAATTGACAATACCACATTTGCTGTAATCATACATATCTAAGTTGCCTCAACAATTGCAACCCCAGTTGCAATTTCAAATTCTGTGTCATTACTAAGGATAACGAAGACTTGGGTGCACACTAAGATTGAGAGAAAACGGAGGACTCGGGCATCCTGAAGCGATGAGAAAACAGGCTCCTCAGACGTAGGACTCAAATAAAGAAAGCATAGCTTCATGTTTTGTGGACTACAGTATTGATCGTACCCTTTTCATCACTTTGTAATAAACCTAGCCCTGCCTGTGTGTGTTTCTGATACTTACCATAACATTATCTGTATCTTAAGTGGGTCTAAATGGTCGTAAAATGGGAAAATTGGGGTTGGGTCTTGGGTGCCTGGAATCAAGTAGAATAAATCCCATAGGTTCTGTACTTTCGTTATCGCGCACTCGGCACGGTCCCAATTTGGCGTGATAACCAAGGGATGACTGTACCTGTATACTAAGGCCATGAGATGATTGAGTTAACATGTGTTAAAGATGCCACTACAGTTGTGATATTTCGGAGTTTCAACATTTTAAAGAGTTGATACAAACTTAGACTAGAGTGTGGCTTTTTTATTGCAAATGTAATGGTATACAGTCAACCCTCACTTTACGCGGTTAATATAACCCACAGGGTACCGCGTAAAGTGAGAAACGCGTAAAGTGAACAACATAACATATGGGATTAATTGAAATAGTCTGGGCTGACCCCCAAACTCCACTTTTTGACGACACAACTATATTGTAGTAAAAATTTTATCTTAACTTTATGATGGTGTGCACAAACAATTAATATAGAAGAGGTTAGGTTAGGAAAAATAAAAGTTAATAAAAGTTAGGTTGAACACTTACGTTAGTAGAAGAGATGGGTCGGCATACGGGGATGGAGGCTGGTTCCGAGGCAGAGGGCAGGCTACTGGCCCTCAGGTGAGTCACCATCACTGTCATCCACACTTGTCAGGGCCTCCCTGACAAATCCCTCGGTCATCTTCACTGTCTCTACCTCTGTCACTATCACTGGCTTGGGCTGGCTGTGGTGGGTTGCGGGCGAAGAACTCAGTTATGCTTTGCTGACGGCTGGTGTTTATGTTGTCGTGATAAACCTTGAAGTAGGGCTCCATAGTCTGCAACAGCCGGGTAGTGAAGATTTCATACCTGTTTGCGTCAGGGTCGTCAGAAAGGAGGAGCTTGATTTTCTCAACACACTCGATGGCACCCCTAACATTACTATGGGATAAGCGGTGTTCTTGGGATGACGCACCACCTGCCTCTTCACTGACGTCATCATCATCTACCATCTCGTCGGTAGTCACATCAGGATCCCTTATCACCTCCAGGATGTCGTCGTTGGTGGTCTTAGAGAAGCCTGCAGCTGTAACACTCTGCGCAGCTTCTCTGGCAAGGTCCACTGCTACTGCAACAGTCTGAACCTCACCAGTCATAGATTGACTGCCTTACGCCCGGAATGCCTTGCAACACATGTCTCCATGCGTGATGAACAGTTGCTACAGACATCTGATCCCATGCCTCCACCAAGAAGTCCACAGCTTTCTTGATGTTGAATATTCTCCAGAATTGTTTGAAAAGTATTTTTTGCTCTGCCAACTGTTGAACCTCGTCGTCTTCGCTCTTGCTTCCGGTGATGGTGTCACTCAGGTTATGCAACTCTTCCCTGGTGTTGGTGTCGTCGTTCAGGAGCTTGAATTTTTTTGTTGAGAATGCAGCTTTTACATTACAGATTAACTGTAATATAGACGTAGTGTTGGGAGGAAGGAAGACCATGTTTACGTTGGGGTGACGATCTAACAGTAGGGGCGGGTGTCCTGGTGCGTTGTCCAGCAGCAACAAAATCTTGAATGGCACATTCTGTTGCTCACAGAATTTCTTTACATCGGGAACGAAACAGTCATCAAACCAGGAGAGGGACAGTGTAGAGAACATCCACGCCTTCAGTGCGGTCAGCCAGTGGACATTTAGCTTGGTCATGTCCATGCTCTTGTAGGCGTGCGGCTTGCGGGCTGTGTGGATCACCGATAACTTGAGCTTACAGGTACCGGAGGCATTGGTGGTAAACAGGACGGTGATGCGCTCCTTCTGCAACTTCCGGCCCCGAATCTTGCTGGCATTCTTCACAACAAAGGTCTTGGAAGGTAGCTTTTTCCAAAAAAGACCAGATTCGTCCATGTTAAACACCTGGTCGTCGGTGTACTGTCCTTCCTCCATAATCTCACGTAAAAACGGAGGAAATTCCCTAGCCGCAGCACGGTCAGCACTAGCTTCTTCACCACCAATGTTGATATTGGTGATCTTGTTCCTCATCTTAAACCTCTGTAACCACCCAGAGGAAGCATTAAAGGGTTTGGGCTCTGTAATTCCCATCTTTCGTGACACTGCAGCATACAGTTCACGTGCGTACTCCTTAACAGAGTCCGTGTCGACCGCCATGTTCCGTCGCGCCTGACGCACCAAGTAGCTCACAAGTAATTTTTCCGTCTTGAGAAGCACCTGGTTGTGGAAATACTTGATCATAGAAGCACCTGTAGACTTTGTGATCTTCATATGCTCCTTTATCTTGGGTGCATCCTTCTTTATCGTCCGGATCGTAGATTTGTTCACACCATGCTGGCGCGCCAAATCAACCTGTCTTGTTCCTTTCTCTAACTCTTGGATGATCTTGTACTTCACCTCGTAGCTTAAGGAATGTCGTGTCTTCTTGGGCTTAGGGCGGCTGGGTCCAGGCAAGGAAAGGTTTCTCTCTGGGGGCGGTGGTCCGGCGGAAGCCATTTTACAGAACAATGGATGCACGATTACATAGTGTGGCTTGGAGGGATGAAACTGCCGCGGCTAGGTCAAGCGTCGTCTTTCCTCCCTCCCTCCCCCGGGTGGACACGTCATATTACTTTAAACCAATTACAGCTAGCAGCGGAGGGAGGTAGGGATGCATAGCCAATCACAGTCCGATACGTCATATGACGTCGCTGATAACGCAACAGAGACATGCACTGCGCAACCTTACCGCGCGGCTTGCCCAGGCGGAGGAGGGAGCAGGCGGGTGGGGCGAATCTAAAAATAGCATCGAGCCGGACACATTCCACGCAAAGGGGTACACGCACCGCGGAATGTGAGCATCCTGGGTTCCGGCAGGGCACCGCGTAAACGTGGGACCGCGTAAAGTGAGGGTTGACTGTACAGTATTGGGTTTCTGTCCTCAGTTTGGAAACAGGAACATTGGATGCAGCAAAAAGTAGCTTAATAAATTGCTAAATATTTCTTAAATATTTTGTTTTAAAGATGGAGGAATACAGATTAGATACAGTCATAAATGCATGCAAGAATAGAGACTACATTGTTCCTTTAGAATTGATAACTACTGTATTAGAAATTACATTTTTGGTAACAAACTTTTAATTTGTACTCAGACCCTTAATAGTATTATTTGTTATTGGTGGGCATCTGTTCCTGTTGTAGGGCGAGGGATAGCTGTTGCTGTAGGTTCTTTAGGTAAGTTTGAATGGTAACTTAAAGTAGGTGATATAATATTTTTCATATAATAATTATCAAACTAGAAATTTCAATATCCATAGCAGAATGATGTGTGTAACGTCATCTTATATGGTAAAAATTACTGCATAACGTTGGGGTGTGGTGGCTGAGTAGATATAGCATTCACCTCCTGTCCTAAGGGTTGCTGGTACTTACCCTGAGCATCCCTAGTCAACCCAACTGTGAATGGGTACCTAACTTTATAGTTGGGGAAGTTAAGGTGGTTGTGTTCAGTACCAGCCACACTGACTCCTTGTGAACCAAAAGATTTATATTCAGTGTGCTGTATCTGCACTGCACCTAATGGACTGTCATGTATAGTCACATTTACTTTTGTCTTGTGTACATACATCCTCTTCAACTGTTTTGCCTCACTTGGATTTCCAAATTCTCCCCTCATTCATTTAAGGATGTACAGTACAAGGGAGTTTAATTACATATTCTTTCCCTATAATTTTACCACCGGTTTTTCTTGGACTGGTGGTTACTATTGTAAATCTTTTAAATGAAATGGCAATTTTTACTATACACTATATGAACCACTGAAAACAAGAATTAAACTAATATAGCAAAATCTTCTAATACATTTTAAGATTTAATTGGACAATTATTCCTATTTAGCATCACATACACATTAATTCATTTATGGCTAATGAGCTGTTTAAAATGTGATCCTACACCCTATGGTATAGCCTTTCTTGTTCATGGGCCTGTCATTGTTCTGGAGGCCTGGGCAAAATCCTTTTTGATCACTGTAAATGCTGTATAATTAGCCTTTTCCCCAGTTGAAACGCCCATAGTCTATGAAACAAATTCTAACCCCAATGTAATGTGTGGTGATTGCTTCACACCTAGTGCTATGAGTTATGCATAGATTTTTACATCTGTTGTTACATAGGGAAAAGCACTTCATGACTTTGGTTTCACTGGGTCAGCGGTTAAGGTAATGTTGCTAAAACTAGACTTTGGTGTTTGAGCAACTCAAATTCCCTTGCTGTGATGAACATATTTCTGTAAATAGGTAACAATAAATTCTCTTAAACTTGATTTTGGTCTAGTCTTAAAGTTCACAGGTCAATCACCACTGGTAAAAATAGATTTGCCATTTCATTATTATAATGTAGGCATGTTATTGGTCTAGCTTTTAATATGTAATGGAAAGTAGTAAGTTTATTAAAATCCTTGCATTAAGAATAAGATGATACTGTATAGTATACAGTATGTACTTGTGTTTTATGACATCCCGAGCAATACTCAAGTGTGAAGAGCTTCAGGTTTGTGTTTCCTTTATTGGTTGTACAGTCTTCTTCATGGTAACCTACGACTCCCACCCTCATAGTTTGTTAATTGAGTGTAATTTTCATCCACTAAGTATTTGTATACTTTCTTGGAGATGACATTAAACATTTGTAAATACTCACATAGTAACATACAATTGAAGGAGATTCCTAGCCACTTTTTTTTTTTTAATATACATCGTCAGAATCTGTGATGCTTTACATATGATTTAACTCATTTAAATGATGTTCCCTTAGTGTAGGTGGCAATTGGGGGAAGAAAACTAATCATAATTCTAATGGTGGAGAGTTTTTTACCAGAATATTAGTACAATATTATTTATTTGCCATAACAAATTAAGTAAATATGTTATATATTACAGTAGTAAGGTTAATATTGCCAGGTATGTTCTATGGGATGTAAGGTGTACTTTCATTTACATTTAATAGACCAAAATATTTCACTTTTTATTGGGAAATTGTATTATTTGAGACAAGTCACACTTGGGAGTCTTCATTGTCATATCTTCTCTGAAGTCTGTTACACATTCCTGCCCTCATGGGAATGTGTTATGTAGATAGTTAATTGACAGGTAATAACCACAAGAAAAGATCTTCCATTCTCTGATTTGACATATATCCAACTTGTAGACATACAGTATTAGATATTTTTATGGTTTATAATAGTAAAGTAATAAAAAATTTTCTTACATCAGGAATCTCCACTTGAACAATTTATAATATTTTGTAAGCATACCAAAGCAGTTGTTAATAACAATCATGTATTAATAATAAACTATTTTGAAAGAAAGCCACATGTACTTTTCATGACAAATGATTTAAATGATTTATAGTGTACTGTAGTACTTGCATAATTTATAGTTAGTATCAATAATATCAATATTCATTGAATAATGTCATTTTGGGTTACTATTAGCTCGGCGCCGAAGTAATGTGGTGAAGGAAGTGGATCGTATTCAGAAGAAACGAGAGGAACGTAGAAAACAGCAAGCGGAGAAAAAAGAAGAGAAAGAAGCACTAATGAACCTCGACCCAGGAAACCCTCAGTGGGAGTTTCTCAACATGATTCGAGAGTTCAGGTGGGTGAAGAAAGTATTTATAATTTATTTATTCAGTGTGAGTATTGTACAAATTTCATGTTTTCTTTCTTATTTACTTATTTATTTTGTATCTATGATGTAAGGGTTCAGGTGAAGAAAATATGCCCTTGATATAGGAGAGATCGATATATGAATAGTTTTCTGAAACAAACTCGCATAGCTGTATCAAGGATGTCTGTACAGTATCTACAGTACTCTACAGTGTAAAGTTCAGACACTGTCATGTAGAGAAATACAGGCATCCCTCAGTTTGCAAAGGATTAATTTATGGATGATTTTCTTGACTGGAACCCTTGTACAATGTACAGTACAGATCAAGAGCTAGCTGTGTTTTTTTTTTTTTTTTGTTTGTTGTAAAACTTTTACCTTTAATGGTAACTTGCATTTCCCATTTCCAGGGTAAGATGATGATATTGTGACTACAGGTCTGAAGCTAGGTTAAATGTATTATATCTACTGTATGTAATATGAGGTGGTGGTAGAAAATAACATCCTGTGTAGTGACATAGGAATTAGGCAATTTAAGATAAGCAAAGTAAGACTGAAGTGGTGTGAGGAAATTTTGCTACTGTAATATGTGTGGAAGAATCATTTATGGACAAAGTGTGTACGAGATATTATAGGTTAGGAAAATATTTAATTAGTAACAGGATATTGTACAGTAGGTAAATAGACTAACTAGAGACCATTTAAAGTGGTGGTTGATTATAATAATCAAATCCCTTTTACAGTGGTGGTGGATTATATTCAAAACCCTTTTACAGTGGTGTTAGATTATAATGACGAGATCATTTTTAGTAATCCCTCACCAACCATAGGAGAATTCTAGAACGCAACCTCAGTGTGTGGGTCAGATTATTTTAGTGAACGTTATCAATACATTGTAAAACTCCAAGTACATGTACAGTAACGTAGAAGTCTTGTACATAAAAACAATAGCAATAGGTCACTTCATGAGAGAAAGATCATCTGGGGAGTGAAGTGACCTTATAGGGATCCCAAAAGCAGGGAATTGTGTCAGCAAAATGTTAAAAAACAAGGAAGATAGTGTAAGGAAGTCTGATTCCTCTATAACAAGCGTGATGTGACGAGACACTGACAATCACATTCAGTTGGCTACTCGGGCACTAGGTGCACTGTCGCAGACACAGTCTGCTATGTTTACAAATTATAACAAGTGCATGATAACTCAAACTTTTAATTCTTTATTAACCTCTACACAGCCACACATGGCACCAGCTGTGTGCCTGGTGTCTGCTGCCAATAGCATTTGCTGTATTAGTCTACATTAAAAAAAATATTTCTAGAAGCACAATATTTTAAAATTTTAATACTATTGGACCTTGACTGCATATCCTACAGATCCACATCATATCCACTAAACATCCACATCTCCATTAAATACCCACAACAGTCATTGAGGTTTATATAATAATCATAAGTTTTCTGTGTTTGTATGCAGTGGGGGGAAGGACATTTTAGGCTATTTCTTTTGCATTAAAAGTAAATTTTTTTTATAGGTTGCAATTTATTAATTTATTTATATATTTATTTATATGGAAGGTCAAGCTATTCTGAAGCTAGAATTATGAACTTGATTACAAATAATAATTCCTTGGTCTGAATGCTGTTTCTAAAAAAAAAAAAGAAGTGTTTATGAAGGGTACAACACAGTGGGAATGAAAACCAAGATTTCCCTCAAATAAGATGGAAAAGTAAAGTCATTATTGTAATGACTGTAATATGTTTGAATACAG
Organism: Homarus gammarus; assembly: GCA_958450375.1. Taxonomy (NCBI): domain Eukaryota; kingdom Metazoa; phylum Arthropoda; class Malacostraca; order Decapoda; family Nephropidae; genus Homarus; species Homarus gammarus. Next base: position 114,526 of record CAUDMG010002083.1, on the reverse strand, counting down.
TTCTGTAAAGTATTTGAAATAATTGAGGAGGGGTTTAGTAGAGGGTTTGGTATACAGTATAACGAATTCATTCGGTATGGATAGGTAATACTGGAATCTGAGGAGAGAAGAGGTATACAGTGATCCCTCGGTTAACGAGCACAATCCGTTCTAGAAGGTTGCTCGTTAACCGAAACCATTGTTTCAATGGGTTTTTGGGTAATTGGTTCCAGCTCACTGAAAATTGCCTAAATTAAAAAAAAAGGTAGAAAAGTACACTTACTTTGAGGTGTGTATGTAGAAGGCTCCTGGATGATGATGATGGGAATTAGAATGGTGGGTGGAGGAGAAGGGAGAAGAGAAGGTCATTGGGGTGGAAGAGAAGTCACCCCATGGTGCCATTTCACCCATAAAATTTTAGTTCACTTGGTGTAATTCAAGATTATTTTTTTAAATCAACACTGCACTGCATTATATATTGTCAATACAGTCAACCCTCGTTTAACGCAGTCCCACTTTACGCGTTTCCACGTTTACGCGGTACCCTGCCGAACGCGGTGTGTGTACCCTTTTACGCAGAGAGCGGCACGAGCAGAGTGCGCACAAGGTCGTCCAGTCATCAAAACATTACCGAGTTCTTCACCCACCACAGCCGGCCCAAGTCAGTGATAATGATAGTGAGGATATGGACTTAAATGGACTTTGAGGGGTTTGACAAAGAGGCCCTGCAAGCCTCTGTGGTGGAGTGATACAATTTATACAAGTGAGGGCCAATAATCTGCCCTCTGCCTTGGAACCAACCCCCCCCCCCCCCCCCCCCCATCCCCGTGTGCCCAGCCATCTTTTCTACTAATGTAAGTGTTAAAAAACCTATTATTATTGATATTTCTCTTATTTATTAATTGCTTGTGCATACCATCATAAAATTAAGAAGTTATTTTTACTACAACGTAGGTATTGTGTCTGAAAAAGTGGAGTTTGGGGGTCGGCCCGGTCTCTATTTCAATTAATCCCATATGTTATGTTGTTCACTTTACGCTGGCCGCCGTGGGTTCAATTGACCGCGTAAAGTGAGGGTTCACTGCATGTAAAATAAATTTCAAAATGACCAATAATTTGCTTGCAAACACAGAAAAAAGCATTTAGTTGAAGTCTCAAGCAAGATGTTACCTCCACTGAAAAGACAGAGAGACTGGCGCCTGTTTGCTGTGTTGACAGGCTGGATGGCGCGCATAAAACTAGTTTCCTTAGCTTCAATTATGTTGAGTAATTGTTAAAATGACTAAAAAATTTAATATTAAACTTTTAAAATTATTGAATAGTATAAACTTCTTGATATTTACTAAAATGGTAAGGAATATAAGCCCTAGAACCGATTACTATATTGGCGGACTAATACTACAGCTGGAGGACCGCCAAATGCAAGCGAAAACATGTTGAGGTCGGCTCGTAAGAAACTCGTTAATCGAGGGATTGCTCGTTAACCGAAGTTTAGAATCTTGTGGAAGGTAACTCGTTAATCGAGGGACCACTGTATACTTGTAGATGTTTATTATAGAAAGGTAATATTGTAGTGTAGACTGTAAAGTTTCTACAGTTGAGTGAAAAAACTGTGTTTGCCTCCAGAACAGTAGCTTCATGTCTGGGTATGTATTTATCAATAATTTTTTTTATATAATTCACAGGTGTTGTTAACCACTTAAGTTCAGGGTCCCCTCTGCTGAATAAAATTGTCTGGTGTTAGGTAGATAAAATCTTAAAAGTGGCTCCCCCATAGTGAAGGGGTTAATGATGCCTCAGATAAACTAATTTGAATTCATTTTCAGATCACAGCTAGAATTTCGAACACTGAAAGATGGTGATCCTCTAGAAGAACATCAAATTACAGTTGCTGTCAGAAAGAGACCACTTAACAAAAAAGGTAACTATATACAGTAAACCCATGATATAATGGATATCTAGATCCTGAATAATAATGGACTCTTGTCTTTTATATACCAACATAGTCTGAAGTGATCACTAGTCACTTTTCACCACCAGCACTCCTCACCATCATCACCAACACTCACTATCATTACCAACAGCACTCATCATCGCCAACACTCGCCATCATCACCAACAGCACTCATAATCACCAACACTCCCCATCATCGCCAACACTCCCCATCATCACCAACAGCACTCATCATCGCCAACACTCCCCATCATCACCAACACTCCCCACCATCACCAACACTCCCCACCATCACCAACACTCCCCATCATCGCCAACACTCCCCATCATCACCAACAGCACTCATCATCGCCAACACTCACCATCATCACCAACAGCACTCATCATCGCCAACACTCACCATCATCACCAACACTCCCTATCATCACCAACACTCCCCATCACCAACAGCACTCACCATCACCAACAGCACTCATCATCACCAACAGCACTCATCATCGCCAACACTCACCATCATCACCAACACTCCCCATCATCGCCAACACTCCCCATCATCACCAACAGCACTCATCATCGCCAACACTCCCCATCACCAACAGCACTCACCATCACCAACAGCACTCACCATCACCAACAGCACTCATCATCACCAACACTCACCATCATCACCAACACTCACCATCATCACCAACAGCACTCATCACCACGGACACTCGCCATCATCACCAACACTCACCCTCAGCACCAACCCTTACCATCAACACCACCACTCACCGCCAGCACCACCACTCACCGCCAGCACCACCACTCACCGCCAGCACCACCACTCACCAACACAAACCAGCACCACCACTCACCAACACAAACCAGCACAACGACCACTCACCATCACCGACGCTCCCCACCATCACCGACGCTCCCCACCCCCCCCAACGCTCCCCATCATCACCACCGCCAACCACCACTTAACAACCAACCCGTACTATATGTGTTACTAACTTGTAGAGCCGCTAGAGCGACTTTCTTTATTCTGCTAGTCTGTAGGCCGCCTCTCTGTTGCCCCAGTTTGAAAGTGTTCTCGTCCTGTAAACACCAGGTGGTGGTGGTGAATGTTAGTGGTGACGAGAGTTGGTGGTGATTAAGGTGATTGTTGGTGATGAACACCAGGTGGTTTTTACAGGATGAGAATGCATTCATGCTGGGGTGACAGAGTGGTGGCCTGCAGGCTAGCTGAATACAGTAATTGTGTAAAAAAATAACTTGGGGTCATAAATATTCACTATAATATGTGGAAATCAGTTCTATAAAGAGCAATCAAGTTGAATGCTACTTTTTTTCCACGAGGCGAGCGCTGATTGGCTGCCAGCATAAATGGGTATATCTCTAGTTGGTGGAGAGACTGTAAACAAGCATGGCTGGTGTTGGCGAGTCCTGAGTGTTCTGCCTTGTATTATGGATTTCCATAATTTTTTTGTTTTTTGTTTTTTAGTAAAAAATTACTCCAGGAGAAGACCAAAGAGCTCATAACAAATTGGCATTATACAGGGTAGGGCTTAATGGGGTGTTACTGTAATTACAGTGGGGTATGCTATAACGAACGTAATTGGTTCCAGAACCTCGTTCGTTATAGGATTAATCCGTTCCAGGCCCCCAAATACAACCACTTAACACTGAAAAAATTGTGTGGAAAATGTAAAAAATATGGTACGTTATCTTACCTTAGTGCTATTCAGCATGCAGGTACCCCTAAACACTGGCACATCACTATCACTTCCACTGGGAGTCTTGGCTTTAAGGTCCTCAAACAATTGTTTAGCCTTCTCACAAATTATAGCTTCACTAATGTTACCACCTGCCATTTATTTCTCCTTTATCCACACTAAGAGTAAATTTTCCATCTCTTCAATCACATTACACTTTGCTTTGCTAAGACTAAAGATTCCCTTAGCCACTTGCACAGTTTTTAACTCCTCTTTATTCTTCAAAATCGTACATATAGTCGATTTAGCCATCCCATATTCATCACTAAGTTTCGCAATGCTTCTTCCATTCTCACGTTTCTTTACAATTTCTTTCTTAGTTTCAAGGGTTATTAGCTTTCTCACTCACTTTGGACGACTCATTTTACAATTGTATACTTGTATAACAAAATAGTTATACAAATAACGCAAATTTCCACATCAAAAGACGAAATTTCAACAATAACAGTGGTGCACTGGCTACACAATGAGACAAAAGATGGCGCCTGATGCTCTTGTTGTGGGTCGCGGTACAACAATATTCATGCTCCAGGGGAAATAGTCCCGTATTCATCCGCGTTCGTTGTAGGAGTTGCGTTCGTTATAGCATTCTCAATTTTATAGGTAAAACCGTTCGTTATAGGAATATTCGTAGTAGGATCCGTTCGTTATAGCATACCCCACTGTATAGGTGATAATTTGAATACGAAGGGTACATTACATTTTACTTTAACGGGTCTGATTCCATAATATATGAACCTGGTCAGTGTGTTTGCTAAAGTCAAGATCTGTTATAGACAGTGATTAATGCTTTACCATTTGTTGTCTGTAGTGGTGTTCCTCTTTTATAACAAGGCCTGGGACCCCTGACACTCGGGTATCATTTCATTGTCACAAACCATTAGCACACTCATTCCCCAAAACTTTTTAACATCTTGTTGTATGGTAATTCAGTTTATGCCCACCTCTACTTCAAGATGTCCATCCTTGACTATCCTTACGTCATCCTTCCAACCCTTTTCACAGATGCACACCATTCATTTCTGAATTATGTTCATAGTTGATTTTAGAATTTAGGATCATTGTTGATAACATGTTGTAAATGTTCATATGGATTTTGTTAAATTGAGTGCATTATTAGGACAAAATTTAGTACTGTGTTGCTTTTTATTTCTTATTTTAAATTTGTAGATTTAACTCTTCCTCCAGTTTATTTATGGATTTTCACACTATTTTGTACAAATTGTTTTATGATATGTAATGTACATTTACTTTTGTGATTCTGATATTAGGGTTTCTGGTGGTTGTGGTCTATTATTATTTAATAAAACATCTGGGGAATATATGTCATTCTCACATGACACATTAAAATTTTATCACCAGAAGCCATTACTACCCTTCTTAATATTCTCTAGTTTACTTTTTGTTCAGGAGGCAGATGCAAATGGGTACTTTTTTCAATAGTCCTGTATTTAAGGGCTATTCATTAACTTTTCTGTAATTTTGAACAGAAAACATATACTGAACAGTATTCGGTCTTCTCTTATTTATGTAAAACTACTATACTTTTTTCTGTCTATTTTCAGAGCAGAGCAAACGAGAAGTAGATGTTATCACCATTCCTAACAGAAATAATCTTTATGTTCATGAACCACGATCCAAAGTAGACCTAACAAAATATCTAGAAAATCAGAATTTCCAGTTTGATTATGCATTTGATGAATCCTGCAATAATGAACTTGTTTACAAGTAAGTTATAATGAATTTTAGATTTCTCCAATGTCACACATTTCTCATTTTTGGCGAGTTGCCTTAAATCTATCCTGTCAGACCTTTAAACAGTATCTAAATAGCTTAAAATGATATGAGTTGGTTGGCATTCTACTTCCAGTAGTTACATTAACCCCATTTATTACATTGTCTGTCCAGCTATAATTTACAGGCTCCTCCCGGTTATTTATCCTTTCTTTATTTGTCTTATTCACTGTTTTTTGTTAATGCACATCCTTCTGCGATATATCGCCATTGTATTATATGTTATGTAATTTAAAAACAATGCATGAGAGAGAATTTGGTACATATACAATGATGTGCTTTCCTATAAGCTGCATTGAGAAGAATCTTACACATATTCAATCCCTTTTGACTCTCTTCAAAATCTTGGTCATAAGTAGAACCCTCTTCAAATATTGCAGCCACTATCTTAACATTAACTACAGTATTGTAAGAATTGAAATTTTTGCATTTAAATTGACCAACTGGTTTGACCATTGAAAGTAAATCCTCATGGGGAGCAGTCGTAAGAAATGATACGAGAGTTAGGAACCTGGCAATAAAGACTGCAAGACACTGTGCAGCATGGAGAGCTGCCATCAGATCACTGCATCTAACCCACATAAAACGATGATGAAGATGTGATGTTGATTACCTAGGTTCTTGTACACAATCTAGAAAACAGAAGGGATTGGTTCTTTTAAGAAATACCAGTAGCTTCTGAGGCAAGAACCTGATGGTAATCAAGGTTAACCCATGCAAGCATGGAAAATGACCTTAGAATTGTGATGGTGGTTATATTTTATATATTGTGTACACTCGTCAGAAATACCTATTTAGTGGGTTGCAGTTCACTATCTCTTATTCATAAATATAATAGAGGCAATTAAGTTTCTTACAATTTACAGTTTTTCTTAACAGATGTAATAATGTTTCATACAATTTGTATCTTAACAGGTATACAGCAAGACCACTAGTTCAAACAATTTTTGAAGGTGGCATGGCTACTTGCTTTGCTTATGGCCAGACTGGGTCTGGAAAGACCCACACAATGGGTGGAGATTTTCAGGGCAAGAGTCAAGATTGTGCATCAGGAATATATGCGATGGTGGCAAAGGATGTATTTATCTTCACCAAGAACCCAAAGTTTAGACATCTTAATTTACAAGTTTCGGCAAGTTTTTTTGAAATCTATGGTGGTAAGGTAAGACATATTTGCTTTTACTTTACAGCAGTAACTCTTAGAGATGAAAATTTATAAAACAAATGTTCATGTGTTTGCCTAGTGGAACACTGAAGTGTCTAAGAACCTCTATTTTTTATATAAAAGTTATGTACAATTTTGGCAGGTCTAGGAAGGGCTAGTAGGTCTTTTATAGGAAAGTGTAAAAAAATGGGGAATATTTATGCATGCACACACAACTTGATAACTGTAAAGTCATAGTGAACCAACCATTCTCACCAGATATTGAACCAAGAATTTGTCATAAGTATAAAGGCAACATATTGTTTTCCATAAGATTTTATACCTTATGGGTGATAGAAATCTCAGATTTTGTATTCTTCAATTTGTTAGTTGTTCATGCCTGCTTATATCAACAGGTTTTTGATCTCCTAAATAGCAAGACTAAGCTGCGGGTGTTAGAAGATGGCAAAAATGTTGTTCAAGTGGTAGGTCTACAAGAACGTGTATGTGAGTCTGTAGATGATGTCCTCAGACTCATCAATTTAGGTTCTCAAGTGCGAACTTCTGGTCAAACTGCTGCCAATAATCAGTCCTCACGTTCTCATGCTGTCTTCCAGGTAAGTCTTACTTGTGTTAGTGTAATGTTTATAATAATTACTGTACTAGCTAGACAATATGGCTACTGCCTCTATAATCACATTTCTATTATTAGTAGTAGTGTTGTTTATATCCTTTCTTAATTTGTCACAAATTTGTTCTTGCCACTGGAAGAGAAGTGTTTTGCTATGGTATTCACTACCACAAAACCCTAGAGCTTGACCTGGTGTACCACAGGGTGCTTCATACCACCTGGTGTCACTCATTAACATTTCCTTCTCAAATACTGTACTCACTTGACTAGATGATATATACATGCTTGCTTCTATTTTACCTTACTATGAATCATTTACAGATTTTATTAAAAATTTAATTTTTAAATGTCTTAATTATAACATGTGATCATTTGAACTTAACTCAGTGATGTCATGGACAATAGTTTTAGGGGAGAGATGTGTTGCTGGTGTATATTGTTTGGGTATAGTATGGAGTGAAGTGTTAAGTTGAAGAGAATGAATGACATTTAGTGTCAAAAGAATGTGTTGCTCTTGGTTCCACCTTCCCTCTGCTTCACTGTAAAGAAAAGCTTGCAAGAATAAAGCCTGTTGTAGGCATTAAAGGTTAAATGTTGAAACTTTTGTAACCTTCTTAGTTGCTGTCAAAATTTTAAGATTTACCATTCCTGGCCTGACATCATTGCAATTTGCTAAGTTTTTACTTTTAGTTGAATAGCCTTAAAAAAGTATATTCAGCATCTGGTTAATCGTGTATTGAGTCACCTCATAAGTGGTCAGTGCCTTATGTACAGGTAAACCTCAATTTTCAGTGGGGATTAAGCTCCTGGAAACCAATGGCAAATCAAAATATCATAAATCAGGTTCATTGTAACATGGGGTTCAATGGGATAGGTTCCTGGCCAGTCGGACACCCTTGTCACCAGAAGAAGAAAAAAATAAAATAAAATAAGATAAAATAAAATCCTAGAATACTACCAGTGCTGCGACACAAACAACACTCGCCACATCAGTAAGAAGTCTAGTTGTCATCACATGTCCCCCTTCAAAGCTATGGGACTTAAGGGGGCATGGAGACATGAACCGGAGTCCCATACAGACTTTGGGGAGTTTGAAGAGTGAGGACACGAGGTGTAGTCTTCGTCCTGGCCTTAAAGATGGTGAGGAAAATGCTTGCCAGACTTTTTCAGATTTACTCTGCTCACTTTAATCATAATAATAATGATGGGAACTAAATTCTTTTACGAAAAAGCTCATGAAATGTTGCGATGGAGTTGTGGTAGGGAATTAGTACATCATCTTACTGACCTGACCTGATCAATGCAAGATGGAGGTGGGGTTGGGTGTTCTCAAGCAATGTCAGGTCACCCAGTCTCAGGGTGGAGGATTAGTGGGTCTCTTGATCTGAAGAGGTCTTGAATAAGATGAAAGCTAAGTAGCAAATGTATTTATGGCTCACAAAAAAGTGTACTGTATAAACTTTTATTCACACATGCTGTAATTGTATTAGAGAAGTGAGTGAAAGGGAGGGAGAGGGACAGACCCCCAGAATGTGGTCAATTGGGGGGAGAAAGTGTTGCAATGTCCCTCCCTCACCACCATCTAACCCTGGCAAGTAGTATCTGATCTAATCATGTTAGAGAGATTTTGATACCATAATGATCCTGAATAAACTTTCTACAAGACTGTTTCAATAAAAGATCCTTAAACAAAATACTTTGACAATATAGTGATGGGGTCTCAATTCTTTTATGAAAAAATGTAAGAAATGTTGATACCACAGTCTGTAAAATCAGTTCTAATTGAAGTTTTTATTTTTTTTTAACTAAAATAAACATGAAAATTATATCTAAAAGTTTGGTTAAATAAATATAGAATTTGAAAAACTAAAAATCGATATGATTCGGGCATGTGAGGTGCCATGTGAATGGAGCTTATTACAATAGAATTTTCCACATTGTATTGGAGAAACTTTCCCCGAGTCTAGAGTGACGCATCTCACATGGACAGACATGAGCTGTATCTAGTTATGCAAACACTACTCTACACATAAAATATATTATAAATAAACAAAATAATGTATTGGTTGGATTTTTTTAAGCTGGGAAGCTTGGGACCAGACCATTTCCGGATTAAAAAAATTCTGAACCATCGAAGCCAAGGTTTAAAGGGGCAAAATAGTGCATGAAATGTACTATTACTGGTACTAATACAACTTATATCAGCATAAATCTAGCCCAGAACTAGACAAGAATTTACTTAATGTACTCTTAAAATTCGATGCCATAATATCTTGACCACTGTGAAAAAGCCATAATTTTGAGCAACATAATACTGCACTCAATTTGTACTCAGATGTACTAAGCTAAAGGACTAAAATATTTATCTCGTGCAAATTATGGGATGTTATACTCAAATTAATCATATCTTGTAAGGATTCCAGCAATGCAAGTTATATTCTTATAAGCCAAGTATGTGACATTTTATAAGGAAAACTTATAAGAAAAGCCTACAATCACTTTCATCCCATTAATCATTATCGCCCTCCTCTATCTGCCTCCCCTGCTGGCTGGGGGGAGGGGGAGGTTTTGACTGCCCGGAGTCGGGTGGTGAGTAGATATCAGTTGAGGGGTCATGGAGCAATTGGGGTTAAAAAAAAAAAAAAATTATTTTCGCTTATAAATTGTCGCCGACTTGACTTAGCCGAATATAACTTGCATTGCTGGAATTCTTGCAAGATGACAATTAATTTGAGTGTAAACATCCCATGGTTTGCACTAGACAAAACTTCTAGTAATTAATTTAGTATATTTGAGTACAGGTTGTGATAATTGTAATGGTTTTTTTCCACAGCTTTTATAGTTTTACTGTTGACTTTAGGAGTTGTGGAACATATCGTAATTTTCCCCATATGCTTAAGTATTCACTATATGCGTCCCGAACCATCGAAGCTGCCAGACTATCGGGTCCTGGATTAGCGGGATCCAACCTGTATATTACTACTGTCATCTTGAACCCACAGAATGGTGGAGAATCAATTCGTTAATGAAAAAAAGTAAGAAATGCTGATACTGGAGTATAGAATTATCTCTTTTACTAAAGTAATCTTAATTAATTTTTCTAAGTTTGGTTAAAAAAATAAAATTCTATATGTAATGGGCATGCGAGTTGCCTTGTGAATGGAGCTGTGTGTGTCAGTGGAATTGTCCACTGTTTTCCCCGAGTAAGTGACCATCTTGGACGGACTTACACGAGCCGTTTTTATTTACGCAAACGCTACTGTACACCTACAATATATTATAAATATACAAAATAATGTACATTACTACAGGTCTACAATCCCTTATCCGAAACCCTTGGGGCCAGATGTGTTTTGGAATTCAGAATTTTTCGGATTTCAGAACGGTAGTATAGTACATACACCTTATATTATGGTAACCCTACCGAGGTCTGTGGCAGCACCCCTTAAGCAAACACATTAATACCTGTATTTCTGCAACTAACCTTATGAATATTCACACTGAGTGGGATAAATAAAGATTATGAACAGTATTACAGGTTATTTGTTACAGTACAGTAAAGCCACTAATGGCAAAGAAAAAAAGCGAGATGGATTGGGAACGCCAAAGTATACGTGCACACTCAAGGAAACGATGTCATTTATCGTAGTATTAAGAATATGAACAAAAGATTAATTATTGTTTATTACTGAATATGTATTTGATTGAATTAATGTTTATATATGTGAAATGAACAATGCAATTCTTTAATACTATGTAGAATATTAAAACACACAAGAGGAGACGAGACGCCATTGTTGTTGTCAGTCTTTACACCCATAATGTCAGTTATCCATCTGAAACTGAACAAAATAAGACCCTGGGTGGTGGTGTAGTAAAATTAATGTAAAAAAAAATTAATGTTATTTAATGTACAGTAAAGGTAACCACTGATGTTAAAGAGAGTGATCGTGGAACGGCAATGCACAGTATACTTGCACCCGTAAGGAAACCGTGTCTTTATCTTAAGAATATGTACAAAAGATTCATTATTGTTAATTACTGAATGTGTATTGGATTGAATTATTTTTATACATGCGAAATGAACAATACAATGCATTAATAATACGTAGACTATTAAAACACACCCGTGACGATGGTTCTACATGAGAAACTCGAGAAAATAAGACCCTGGTTGTAGCTGTAGTAAAATTAAGGTTAAAATGAATATTATGTTTTAAGTACTCTATATCTCGGCATATAAGCCGAGATGTGAGCCCCCAAAATTCCAAAAAATCATGGGGTTGGCTTATACAGCAGATCTAGGTCATGAACCTTAAAAATTTCTGGTACATAGCAATGAGACACACTATTTACTACTCAAAAACTTCAATGTGACTGCCCAATGAGTTGTTATTCTCTTTCTGAGAACCCATATATAAAACAACTTTGAAATACATCTTTGTTATTATAAAGACATGAACTGAAATGGCATAAAATACTAAAATAATAGAAATAATACAACAGCGACATGACACGACTGTTGTTTACAACCCATTATTACTGGCGTGGTGCCTTGATCAGCTCCTTCCTCAGTTCACGTGGTCTCCTACTCCAAATGTGTTCTAACCACAGCATAACTCCTTCTTCGTCCATCCAACCATTCTCATGCACGTGCACATACACCCTCCGCTGGGAACTTAATTTTTGGCATTGTTTTCCGCTTAAAGATAATCATGGGTTTCAACTTTGTTCCATCTGCCAAACAACTCAAAACCACTGTGAAGCGTGCTTATTCATGTCCAGTCGTCTTCACCAAAATAGTTTTTGAGCCTTTTGCTTCCACCGTTTGATTGCTGATCATATCAAAGTTCATAGGAGTTTCGTCCATATTCCTGATACAAGTTAGAGGGAAATTGTGGTTGTACTGTTGTAAACATGTGATTTTGCCTCCAGGTCACCGGGTAACTTCTGTGCGATTTTAGTTTTCTGTCTTAATACTAATCCTTTTTATATTCATAAAATGACTACACCACCCTCTTGTTGCCTTGAAGTCCTTACCGATGTCTGGATTTGACTTGGCCAGCTTCATTGCGTAAATACATATGGCGTTCCTGGTGATGGCGTATCCACTCTCTCGGGTCTCGTTGATCCACTCGAATAATTTCTCCTCCAGTTCTGGCCACTGTTGTTTACCTCTTCTCAGGGCACATTTTGTTCTGGGGATGTCAATTAACTTTTCTTCAGCCTTCTACCACTCTAGAACCTGCTTCTCGTTAACGGCGAATTCTCTTGCAGCTGGAGAGTTGTTTGATGCCTTTGCAAATCTTACAACTTTTAACCTGAACGATGCGTCGTATTTCATACGTTTTGCGGGTAGGGCCGTTTTACCACAAGGTTTAAAGACAACCACCTCATAGATATGGAAAATGCCAAGTGGAGAGAATGTGGTAAACAGTTAAGAGGTCGACTGTGAAGGCGAGTCAGTCCAGTATCGAATGTCAACCCGTTCGTAACGGTAATGCTCATAATAAGTTGAGTTTGTGGGTCAGCCTATACACACGACATCAGCCTGGAACTGATATTTCAGCTAAATATTTGGGGGTCGCCTTATACGCCGAGAAATAGAACAATAGAAGTAGCTATCCACTAATGGCAAAGAGAAAAGTTAAATGGATTGGGAACACCTACGTGTGTAAGCGCATACATGTGAAAACAAATCATTTCTCTACATAGGAATATGAAAGCAACATTTATTACTGTTCATATACAGGTATGTTTTAAATAGTACTTACAAATGTAAAACAAAATTTCACTCGCCAATGGTGGTAAAGTCTAAAACATAGGGACAGTCAATGAATGTTGTGAGTTTTTACTCAGATGATGAAGTCATCAGGTTCAACTCTGACTGAAGTTGTAGTAATGATTTCCTATTTTTCAATGGTTATGGTCATCACTGTCAGTGTAAAACTTCAACAACTTGTTTCTTTTTCATATACGGTGGTACTGTAGTTCCCACACCATATTCTTTAGTAAGACGCTGCACAGGCACACCACGATCAAGCTTCTGTAATAACTCAACTTTCTGTGCTATCGTTAAGGAGATGCTTTCTTTTCTTCTCACTGTTACCCATAGGGGTATCTATAGCTCTTTTTGACATTTTTACAGTGAAATGAAACAAAATTACCAAAAATATCAGAGCAGCAGCTGATACAGGTATGACTAGCAGCAGTGCTGAGACACAACAGACGCCTAACACCCACTGGCTGGCGTGGGTCAGGTCATGTTCATGCACACGAGTGATACTCCACGAAAAACTTACGGTTTTCAGAGGTTTTTGGAATTGCGGATAAGAAAAATAAAAATAATAATAATTAACGGTCTATTGAAAGAGCATGGCAGCCGGAAGGCTGAAAATATACAGTTACATAATTGGGGAATGGGTCTCTTGATTTACAAATAATATACAAGTAACATAAGTGATACAAATATGATATATAATAACTAAGTGGGGAGAAGTTCAAACTACAGGGCAAAAAGTAAGATTGATTGGGAGTGAATGCACTGGTTGATTACAAGTTATTGATAATTAGTACAATGGTTGGGACTGGGCTGTTCTTAGGGCCAATTGCGAGATCAGCCGTGGTGTACCATGCTGCGGTATCCCAGCAGTCGTAATACAATGGAGTGAAAATTTTTTAAGAATTCAAGATGGGCCATGGTGGTATCCAACTGTCATTTGTTGTTACTACGTCATCGTAGGGTAGTCAGGTGTACCAACTACCGGAAGACTTGGTGGTTGGTATGCTTGCACCCTGAAAACGTCAGTGGCACAAAATGTTTGCTCTTGCTACACGATTTACAAGCATAAAAAACTTGAATCCCAAGCTAAGGTGCACCTCATTTTCCTATTTTCTTGGATTATAAGCCAATTCTGGGAATAAAATACGATTATTTATAGTGAATATAGGTAAATAAAGCCTGTGACAACCATAAAAATGTAGGAATTGAGTGTAATATCTGCTCCTTTCTTCTTTATCCTTATTAAATCTAACAATAAAGTTAAAAGTTTTTCATGAACTTGGGGTTGGGTGAGTGTAATAAAGAGAACTATGGCCTGTTCTGTGGATGAAGTCAGTAGAATATACCAAAGTATAGTATTAGGTATTATAATTTTGTTATGCCATTGATGAACTCACTGTACAGATGAATTGGGATAAAATCTTGAAAAAATATCACCAAAACTGTTAGTTTTCTATCAAACAGGAAATTATCTTTATACCAAAATTTTTATTTTCATATTATACAAGGCCAGTTATGTACAGGTTATGAAAACTTGAGATAATCTTTTCTCCACCTGATTATAGTAATGCAATAAATACCCATTCAAAAAAAATCAAGACATGAACACTTTCCCAATGTCAGTAGTAAAAATGCATACCATATGCTAAGACATGGACTAAACCAGAAGTCGGAGAAAAGTCTCTGCTGTTTAAATGGTCTTTTATTTGGAAAAATATTACATGTAAATACTGTATATGGAGCTTCACCAGAGAGCCTTCATATAGTTAGTGTGCAGACATTTGTTTACAAGACATATACTCAACTATTATGGAAATGAAGACATGTTAGGTTAGATTAGGTTCATCTTGTGAGCAAATGTCATGGAACTCATATACAGTAGGTATAGTCATGAAATTCTACTAACTAATCAGAGACTAATAATGTTAAACATAGAACAAGTTGATAAGTAAATGGTTTAAAAATATACTCAATACAGTCTGCAATCTTAATTGCAAATCATTCCTGCATTTTTTAATGTTTAATATAAACTGTAATAATAATAAGAATACAATGATAATGCTTATTTCAGAATATAGCCTTTATTAAAAGCAGGATATGTTATAATATATGGGTGATCAAGAGTAAAGTATTTTAAAAGAAAAATCATCCACAAATTTCACAAATAAATTAATACGTAATATCCACATATGTACGTATGCAGTGTCAAAAAAATAATAATAATAATAATTAAGGCATACAGTATGTTGTGATTTCTCCAAGGTATATGTTCAGAAAATTCCAGAAACTGCATTTTTTCTGGTCTATGAGTACCGTATATCACGGCCTATAAGGCGGCGGGGTGCATAAGACGCCCCCCCCAAATTTCCATTTAAAAAGTAGCTTTTGAGCTCTATTTGCTGTATAAGACCAGTACCCCAAATGTGACACTTACCCACTGACTCAGTAGTCCTTTACCAACCATCCTTGGTTTTTTAAAATAAGGCCAATTCACTTCAAGTAATGTCATCAAATTATACCCGCTGGTGTAGTGTAAACACTAGTGACGTCACTGAAGCGTCTGCTATTTACCGGTAACTGGAACTAATGTCGGTATCGAGGAAAATTTTTCCATTTACTTGAAATGGATTTACCGATTTATTTGTTTATTTATTTATAATATACTGTAACATATTAAACACACTGCAAGTATTTTCTTTCATTTCTACGCTTGCTTCACACGAGACGATCGGTGGTGGGAGTGTTCCCTCGTCTCGGTGGTGTGGCTGTGTTCCGACTATTTATACAACAGGTGGTTCAACAGCAACCACCGTATTCTAATTGTGGTGTTTCATTTTATGAAAATCCACAATGTAATCCAGTTGCCTCTGAAGATGTCTTGAATAAAGACGAAAGCTAAGGTACTCCGTTGTTTCCATTTTCCCGTGTGATTTTATCAAATATATATATATATATATATATATATATATATATATATATATATATATATATATATATATATATATATATATATATATATATATATATATATATATATATATATATATATATGAAAAATGAATGTTCAATGAATTATTTATGGTGCATGAGGGTACTGGCCACTTCAGACGGGCTATAAATAGCCTTGTTATCTCCCCTCCATCTCACCCCGAGCCAGAAGGAAGCGTCTTGGTAAATAACATGTTTGCTTATTTTCCATTTACTTGAAATAAATTTACCGAATTATTTGTTTATTTATTTATTTGTAATATACTGTAATATATTAAACACACTGTAATTATTTTCTTTAATTTTTGTATTTATTTATAGTTAGTTACTTAAAATAGGGCCAATTCACTTCAAGTAATGGCATCAAATGTTACCAGCTGGTGTAGTGTAAACACTAGTGACGTCACTTAAGCGTCTGTAATTAACCGTCGATAGTTTCAAGAATTAATGCACTCATTTACTGAATATTCTTTGTAAAAAAATAAAATTTAAATCAATTATTTATAGGAGATAAATATTATTATCAGTAAATATACCGATACCCGGTATGCATTACTGACCACCTCCACGGCTAAAAATAGCCCAATCTCGCGGTCACTTTCCCTTTTTTCTTGTCTCCTCACTGGCAAATGGGGGGGGGGGGGGGCGTGTGATGATAGCTGTGTTTATTACAGGGGTATAAATCCCTTTTACGGTATGTTAGACAGGTTTATAATACATTTTTATTATTTTAATATACCGGTAATCTTAATTTGAATCCAGCTTGCCAAACGTAAGTTTCAGTATAAAATAATTAGTGGTAAGACCTTGTGAGTGGCTTACGATGTTTTCATCACCACTCTTGACACACTAAACCACAATATTTAAGAGGTAAGAATTTTAAACTTGGGGGTTTAGACGACCCCCTAACTTTGGGCAGATTTTTTTAATGTTCAAATTTCGTCTTATAGGCCGTGATATACGGTAATTTGGGGACTTTATGGAAAGTCTCCAAATTTTTCTGGTCCGAGTCTGGGAACCAGTTCTGAGGTTAGGTTAGAAAGCAAATTCCAAAATCTTTCCTGGAACCGGAAAAATTCCCCATCAATCAAATGATACCAAGATTTTTTTCTTAAGTATTGGTGAAAGGTGAACAGTCAGCTGTATCTCTACCTGTAAGTGAAAATAGTCATTAATATTGTGTTAGTTAAATTTGCAAATTCTGAAACCTCTATATTTATGGGGGTTAATATTTATAAGTTTCCAACATCTAAATATTGAGGGTAATTTTGTCTGTTAAAAAATAAAAATAAAAATAAAAAAAAATTCCAATGGAAACTCATTTGTTTGGTTTGATATGCAACACACACTAAAAAAAAAAGTTTTTTTCTTATGTACTGTAGTGTATATTGTTATAGTGATTCCAAAACTTTGATCCCTTTTTTTGTTGGAGAAATTCATAGAACAAAAATTAAAAGCCCTTTAAAATTTTAATGATCTATATAAAAATGTTAACCTAACTGGAAACTGACTTAACTATCATAAAATAAAGTATACTGTCTTTCATATTTTAAAGGTTGGATTAAGGACAAATTCACTTACATTAATTTCTGGTTACAGTTAATTAGTCAAGTCTGACATATTTCTGTTGTCATCATTAGAATGTACGTATATCACATTTATTGAAGATTCATAATTTCATTATCTTTGAATATCCAAGAATTGTAATATAAAAACAATTAACGATAAAGGGAGTCATACCTGTGATTACTTTCTACAATTATTACATCAAGCTATAATTGAGTGGAGCATCAAGGTGAGTTAGGTAAGATACAAGGAGTTTAAAGATGAAAATGTATTACAGTCTCTCCTCGACTTACGACGGTGTTCCGTCCTGACGACCAGGTCGTAATACCTGAAATATTGTTATTAAATAATATCATCAATGACTTCTTTTGGTATTAAACAATACAATTTGATGCGAATTTTTCCTCTTGCATAAAGTAACTTTAGTGTATAGGATGAAACATCTATCGTGAAGTGATTGTCATTTGAACTTTACGGAGTCTGAATTTGTAAAAAGAAAAAGACTAATGTTTTTGATCTACTCATTATCAATTTGGTAAAATGAATGTTTAGGTCATCCACCTAATTTGCATTTGAAAAAACACAATTTCAATGTCACCAAACCTAACCTAACCCAATTTAACTAATCTAACGTAACCTAACATAACTGGTAAAAATCGGTCAACTTAAAATCATAAAATTCGCTGGATGGCCAAAAGATAATAATATCATCAATTCCATTTACTTTAGAAGGACTTATCATTTTTGTTGAAATCATGGACATACTGTCAATGGCAAAGTTAATTAATATCACCACTTCAACTGTTGACCCAAACAAGTCGTAAAGTAGTTCTTTCTTGTAATACCGTCGACCCTCGTTAATTCGGACCCCTTTAATCCAGATTTCGGATAATTTTGACGAAATCTGAACTAAGCGAGGGACTGTCCGTATCAAATTTCTGGTTCTTGGATTGTCCGATAGATGGCGTGTGCGCCAGACTGCCAGTCATTGTTGACTTAGCGCCATATTTGAGTATCAGTGTTGTGTTGCCCTGCAATTTTTGTTGATATTTCAGTGATTAGGGATCTTTCAGCCTTGTATTTTACATCATGTCTTCAAGGGGGAGTAATACGCTGAAGAGGGAGTATGTGACCATTTCTGTGAACCAGAAACTGTAACTTATAAGGAAGTTAGAGGCTGGTGCTTCGGTGGCTAGAGTTTGTGACGAGTATGGTGTTAAAAAGCAAACAGTTTCGGACATATGCAAGGCTAAGGACAAACTCTCAGCATTTTCTTTGAAATATAATGCAATATTAACCCCTAAATCGGTTAATTAGACAATCGGCTAAAATGGACACCCTTCCCCCCCCAATTACTCCGTTTTAACGAGGGTTGACTGTACATTGAGTCACTAAGGGAATAAAAAAATAAAACATGAATTTAGGTCACTGAATTTATCTTATTAGCAGCAAATTGTGGTTAAACTGATAAACAAATGAAACCTGCCTGGGAAGTACCTAGCACTAGTTACCTGGCATATTTGGACTTATTAAAATATGAAATCTAGGCTAATAAGTAATTATACTAAGGAAATAATTATTTGGTAGTGCTGGACGGTTATTAATTGTGCTCATTACGAAAATTGGGTCGATATTATTTCTGATAAAGGACGTCCATTGACCATCACGGATGGACCAGTTTGGATTCACCTGGCAATGGTTACCCGGCATATTTGGACTTATTAAAATATGAAATTCATGCTACAAAGTATTTATACTAAGGAAATAATTATTTTGGTAGTGCTGGGCTGTTATTAATTGCCCACATTACAAAAATTGTCGATATTAATTCTGATAAAGGACGTCATTCACCATCCCTGAGGAAGCTGTTCTCACCACTATTCAAATAAACCATTTACGACTTTTTTAGTTCAATTTGATTCAATACATTTCTACACAAATTACAGTAGTTGTATTAGTTATCTTAAAGGCTTACCTTTTATGATGATTAGGCGAATTTGGGGGATATAAACGGCGATGAGACAAGTAGAGGCTGGTGGCATTTTACGTACACAAACATGGACCGCTTTTAAAAAGAACAATACAATTCTGCATGTGCTGTTCTATATGGAGCATATCGTATAAAAAATATTATTCCTTTGCAGATTTATACATTTTAAGTGCATCCAAATCAGTTTTCTTTTTTTTTTGGTTTAAAAAATAGTTCCCTCGTAGTAATCATATGGCGGGGGATACGTGAACCACAAAGTTTCCCCATATTCCAATAACAAATCGTACATATTTGTTTTTATTTTTGCCAAAAACGCTTCTTGCATAACAACCATGGGAGTACTACAGCATGGTATACACCACGGCTGATCTTGCAATTGGCCCTTATAGCGATCAGTTTGTGATCATATGGACTGGATGCAGTTGTGGTGTCAAACAGCAATTTTCGGGCGAGGGATCTCGGGTGGTAGTAGGAGCCGGTGTCGAGGATGGTGCAGAAGCTTCTCACGAAATTTGCAGATAAGGTTGTGGTGATGGTCAGTGAGATCCGAGAGGGTCGGTGTGTTGAGCGCTTCTTGATATGTGGAGTAGGAAGAGGAGAGAATAATCTTGCATGCCCTCTTTTGCACTTTTTCTAGGTGTTATCGTTGTGTGGCATTTAGGGAGGAAGACCAGGTAGGGGAGGCATAGGTGAGCTTGGGAAGTATGAATGTTCAGTAAACACTAAGGAGCTCGGGGGCAGGAACTCCGAGGGACTTGATTATGTGGATGAGGTGGAGACGGAAACTAGAAGATTTGACAACCTCACCTACATGTGGTTTCCAATTTAGTTTATCTATGGTGATGCTGAGGAGCTTAGTGGAATCTACAACCTGGAGTGTGTTGGGACCTAAAGTAATGGAAGGGGGTGGGACAATGTCGGAGGAGAGATTGATGTGCATAACCATGGTTATGCACGTGGTTGTTGGTGTCCCAGTTTTGGAGACTTCAATAAATCCTGAAAGGCTGTATAGTTGGAAGCAGAATTGTTGACACTGATACCAATGGTGGAGTCGTCTACATATTTCCAGCAGGCAGGAGTTTCTCTTTGGGCATCATTGATAAGCATAGTGATCCCATCTTGATGCCTTGGGGAATGCCACAGGTGAGTGACAATGGTGGAAACAGCCCCTCGGAAGCGTACAGCTTGGCGTCAGTTACTGAGGAAGTCTGTAAGCCATGGTGTAAGATTTCTTCGAAACCCAAAGTCGATAGCTTTGTTGATGATTAAATTGTGGGCAACTAGGTTGAATGCCTTGGTGAAGGCGACAGCTACAGACGCTTTTCATTTCTCCAGATGGCGGTATATGTAGTCGAGAAAGCTGACAAGACAGTGAGTGGTGGAGGAAGTTTTCATATTAAATTGCTGAGGATATGCGGCTCCTGCAATATCAGCATACGCCCAGTCAAACGCAAAACTTTCACTGATTAAGCTGGGTATTGGGGTGATTGCAATGGGTTATAGCTGATTTAAGGTTTGTGGACTGGTTGACTTGGGCACTCGTGACATATGAAGTCTTCCAGTCAGCTGTACATCTGGCGTGACTGAGGGAAGCATTGATGGAGCAGAGGGATTTAGCAAGCTCCAGGGAGAACTCCTTGAAGAGTTTCATTGGTAAGTTAATGGGGGGGGTGGATCGTTTTAACTTCAGTTTGTCCAGACGTTTTGCTACTTCAAATTCTTCTACTAAGTCAGTGGGAAGGGGGGCTGGTAGGTAAGCAGGGAGATTGGTTGTGTCAAGCCGGGGGGGGCGTCTGGCATATAGTAGCGAAATGGTTATTTGATTGCTCAGCTGCGTTAACATTAGTGGGATGGCTAAGGAAGGGGAGGGGGTGAGTCTTGTTGTTTAGTCCACAGAGTTCTTTAAGCTTACCAATATCACTGACTGATGTTGGTCTGCTTCAGGTGTTGCAATTTGGTTGGGTAGTAAGACTTCTTTGCAGTGCGTATTTCGCGGATATGACTGTTGCGAAGAGAACTGTAGCGGTTGTGGTCATTGAGCTAAAAGGCTCTGACACTATGTTGCATAAGTCTTTTGATCCGAGGTGTGATCCAGGGCAAATCAGCTGGGTGAGATCTGACGGACTTCTCGGGGAAGAAGTGGTGGTGAGCTTCCGTGGTGGTGTTTATATAATTTATCCATTTGGTGTCCACGTCATCCACACTAAGTACTTCAGTCCAGGGATGGTGAACTATCCACTGCCTGAAGAGATGCACTGCAGAGTCAGTAATCGGCCTGTAGGTCTTGATGTAGGGTCTCTGTACTTGAGTGGGAGGGGCAGCTGGGGACCAGAGCACTGATAGGTTGGTACTGGTCCGCTAAGTCGGTTAAGATAAGCTCGAGGGTATTTTGACAGTGTGTGGGGAAGTTCACAACTTGTGATAGTAACAGCTGGTCCTTGGATATCAGTGTTGTCAATTTCATTATAATCCCTGCATAATACTAACTTGGCACATGGGTACCAAACTCTTAGGTGGTCTGAGGTCTTGAAGATTCATTGTGTTGTCCATGTGATGCAATTCCCCTGAAGAATTCAGGATTAATGGATAGGGTTAATTGTTATAGCTATGTCTCACTGCCAGTCTTGAAAATATAATAACTGCTAAATATTTTAGTCAGGGGAACCCATTATTCAAAATGTTTTCTATTTCACAGATCATTTTAAGAAATTTGGATAGAATAGAGAAGCAAGGAGATAAATCTTATAAACTTCATGGCAAGTTCTCTCTCATTGACTTGGCTGGTAATGAGAGGGGAGCAGACACCTCAAGTGCTAACAGACAAACTCGTAAGTTCTTTGTGATTTTATAATTTCTTTGGATAATCATATGAATATTTCATTCATTTGAAACAATGATTAGTATTAAAGAAAAAAAAGGATTTATCAAAAGAATCAGGTCTGGTAATTTTGGCCCCAAATCCCTTTTTTTTTTTAATCAAGCCACAGTCATCCAGGAAGTAAAGAACACCAATATATTCCTTAATTTCAACTTTGTTACATTTATATGTTGTGGTCTATTAAAAGTGTTACCTGTATATCTCAATAACAATTAATCCACTTAAATATATTTAGCAGATAGTTTTGATGTTAGAAATTTAATTTATTACAAGGAAATGTTAGTATATAGACTTATTAAATTATTATTTAGTGAAATACAGTGTACTTTTAACTTCCTGATTATTAACTTCATATTATACTGTTCATTTATATAAAATTCTAAAGTATTGTGTTAGTGAGGTTTTCTATAGAAGTAGAATGAGATGCTTCAGTTGATCATATCCATCAAAATTGGGTGATTTATATTTTTCTTGTACAGTACAAGTAATTAGTACTTTGATGCAAGAAACAAATGTACAAGTCATAGAATACTAATACTTTCTGTTAATTCTACAGGAATGGAAGGTGCAGAAATCAATAAATCTCTATTAGCTCTTAAAGAATGTATCCGTGCTTTGGATCGCAAAGGATCACATTTACCATTCCGAGTCTCTAAATTAACCCAAGTGCTACGTGACTCCTTCATCCGAGACAAGAGTAAGACATGTATGATTGCCATGATATCTCCAGGAATGAACTGCTGTGAGCATACATTGAATACATTAAGGTTAGTTCAGTGTTATAATTGACACTCCACATAAGTGAGGTGAATAACAATACAGTATGTCCTGATAATTCGCAGATATTTATTTTGCGGTCCTCTATTATTCGCGGATGGCACCCTGGATGTACCCAAGAATGTCTGCAGGTTGTTTTAAAGTTGCCGGCATTTTCGTGGCCTGTACCGGAGACGTTTGTTCTAGAGACGGTAATTTCCTTTACCTGTATTGTGTGTGTGTGTCTGTAGACACTGCACACAAACACATACAAATAAATAATAATGGGAAAATACTCTTGCAAATAATCAGAAACAAATGTAAATTAAAAATGTTGATTCCACCCTCAAGTTTACGTGCTTTATTAATAACAAAGCACGGAGTGGACTTGAGGGTAGACTCAATATTTTTAATACTTTTCTTTCTGATTGTGTGAGTAGATATGTAGTCAGCAAAAAATATTCTATACCCCTAGGTCTGATGGCCTCTGCACTGATTGCTGACTAAGGCCATTTTAATTTGATAAGGTTGGTATTTCCGGTTGTGTGATGCATTGTATAACCTGTATGATGTATTTTTTTATATCGTATATAGTTAATACAGAGAAATTGACAGGAATTGCCAGTATATATATATATATATATATATATATATATATATATATATATATATATATATTATATATATATATATATATATATATATATATATATATATATATATATCACGGCCTATAAGACGAAATTTGAACATTAAAAAAATCTGCCCAAAGTTAGGGGGTCGTCTAAACCCCCAAGTTTAAAATTCTTACCTCTTAAATATTGTGGTTTAGTGTGTCAAGAGTGGTGATGAAAACATCGTAAGCCACTCACAAGGTCTTACCACTAATTATTTTATACTGAAACTTACGTTTGGCAAGCTGGATTCAAATTAAGATTACCGGTATATTAAAATAATAAAAATGTATTATAAACCTGTCTAACATACCGTAAAAGGGATTTATACTCCTGTAATAAACACAGCTATCATCACACGCGCCCCCCCCCCCATTTGCCAGTGAGGAGACAAGAAAAAAGGGAAAGTGACCGCGAGATTGGGCTATTTTTAGCCGTGGAGGTGGTCAGTAATGCATACCGGGTATCGGTATATTTACTGATAATAATAATATTTATCTCCTATAAATAATTGATTTAAATTTTATTTTTTTAAAAAGAATATTCAGTAAATGAGTGCATTAATTATTGAAACTATCGACGGTTAATTACAGACGCTTAAGTGACGTCACTAGTGTTTACACTACACCAGCTGGTAACATTTGATGCCATTACTTGAAGTGAATTGGCCTTATTTTAAGTAACTAACTATAAATAAATACAAAAATTAAAGAATAATAATTAGTGTGTGTTTAATATATTACAGTATATTACAAATAAATAAATAAACAAATAATTCGGTAAATTTATTTCAAGTAAATGGAAAATAAGCAAACATGTTATTTACCAAGACGCTTCCTTCTAGCTCGGGGTGAGATGGAGGGGAGATAACAAGGCTATTTATAGCCCGTCTGAAGTGGCCAGTACCCTCATGCACCATAAATAATTCATTGAACATTCATTTTTTGTACATAATATATATATATATATATATATATATATATATATATATATATATATATATATATATATATATATATATATATATATATATATATATATATATATATATATATATTTGTGTAATAAATGTATGTAGTAAGTATATACCGGTAACCTTTTTCACTCAAATCCTAATGAAACACCACAATTAGAATACGGTGGTTGCTGTTGAACCACCTGTTGTATAAATAGTCGGAACACAGCCACACCACCGAGACGAGGGAACACTCCCACCACCGATCGTCTCGTGTGAAGCAAGCGTAGAAATGAAAGAAAATACTTGCAGTGTGTTTAATATGTTACAGTATATTATAAATAAATAAACAAATAAATCTGTAAATCCATTTCAAGTAAATGGAAAAATTTTCCTCGATACCGACATTAGTTCCAGTTACCGGTAAATAGCAGACGCTTCAGTGACGTCACTAGTGTTTACACTACACCAGCGGGTATAATTTGATGACATTACTTGAAGTGAATTGGCCTTATTTTAAAAAACCAAGGATGGTTGGTAAAGGACTACTGAGTCAGTGGGTAAGTGTCACATTTGGGGTACTGGTCTTATACAGCAAATAGAGCTCAAAAGCTACTTTTTAAATGGAAATTTGGGGGGGACGTCTTATGCACCCCGCCGCCTTATAGGCCGTGATATACGGTATATATATATATATATATACAGTCAATCCTCATATTACGCGGTTAATGTAACCCGGAGGGTCCTGCGGAAAGTGAACAATATAACATATGGGATTAATTGAAATGGAGTCCAGGCCGATCCCCAAACTCCACTTTTTGACGACACAACTATGTTGTAGTAAAAATTTTATCTTAACTTTATGATGGTATGAAAAACAAGTAATATAGAAGAGGTTAGGTTAGGAAAGATAAAGGTTAACACAGGAAAAATAAAGGTTAGGTTAGAAAACTAAAAATTTGGTGTAACACTTACGGTAGTAGAAGAGATGGGTCGGCATATGGGGATGGAGGCTGGTTCCAAGGCAGAGGGCAGATTACTGGCCCTCAGGTGAATCACCATTACTAGGTGAATCATCATCACTGTCACTTACAGTTGTCAGGGCTTCCCTGACAAATCTCTCAAAGTCAACTTCACTGTCACTATCACTGGCTTGGGCTGGCTGTGGTGGGTTGCGGGTGAAGGAATCTGTTATGCTTTGCTGACGGCTGGCGTTGATGTTGTCGTGATACACCTTGATGTACGGCTCCATATCCTGCACCAGCCGGTTATGGAAGACTTCATAGCGGTCATCGTCACTGTCGCGGGAAAGGAAGGACTTCATCTTCTCTGCACACTCCATGGCACCCTTAATATCACTGACTTAAATTGTGTTCTTCGGAGACTGCCGCACCTTCTTCCTCCTCTTCACTGGCGTGTTCTTCTTCCAACATCTCGTCGGCAGTCACTTCAGGATTTCTGATCACCTCCAGGATGTCGTCGTTGGTGGTCTCGGAGAAGCCTGGAACTGTAACAGTCTGCGCAGCTTCTCTGGCAAGGTCCACTGCTACTGCAACAGTCTGAACCTCACCAGTCACAGATTGACTCCTCCTCTCACCTGGTATTCCATGCAACACATGTCTCCATGCGTGACGAATTGTAGCAATAGACAGCTGATCCCATGACTCCACCAAGATGTCCACAGCTTTCTTGATGTTAAATACTCTCCAGAATTGTTTGAAGAGTATTTTTTGCTGTTCTAGCCGTTGTTCCTCATCTTCGTCGCTCTTGCTATCGGGGGTGGTGTCACTCAGGTCACGCAACTCTTCCCTGGTGTTGGTGTAGTCGTTCAGGAGCTGGAATTTTTTTGTTGAGAATGCAGCTTTCACATTGCAAATCAACTCCTGGTCCATGGGCTGGATTAAAGGCGTAGTGTTGGGAGGAAGGAAGACCACTTTTACGTTGGGGTGACGATCTAACAGTAGGGGCGAGTGTCCTGGAGCGTTGTCCAGCAGCAACAAAATCTTGAATGGCACATTCTGTTGCTCACAGAATTTCTTTACATCGGGAACGAAACAGTCATCAAACCAGGAGAGGGACAGTGTAGAGAACATCCACGCCTTACGTGCGGTCAGCCAGTGGACATTTAGCTTGGTCATGTCCATGCTCTTGTAGGCGTGCGGGCTGTGTGGATCA
>CAUDMG010002083.1:0-82500 GCA_958450375.1 Homarus gammarus | reverse complement strand
TGGGAAAATATGTTTAGAATGATTATACAGCTTTTATTTATTTGAAAGCTGTAAAACAGTGCACTGGTTTGGAAATGGCAGGTAATTTTATTTGGGGCTGGTAAAGCCAGGGATTTTACAAATAAACCTGGAATTTTATGTGAATTCAACTTCAAAATAATGTTATTTTGATAGCAATCATACCATAAATTAGTGATGCACTATATAATAGTACAAATTCCAGTAAATAGTCTACTCTAATAACTGAATTGTTTGTGTATCTATCATTTACTGTTACTGATCAAATAACCAAATATTACTGGTTTTTCCTCCTAATTCTGCAATGAGTATTGTCAGAGATGAATTGTTCTTATAATTGACTATTTAAATGGGTTATTCCACATATTTATCATGAATCATAGAGGTTGATCAGGAGTGTGGCTTCTCGGTTTTTCCGGATTTCTTGCATTTTAGGAACGTCCAGCTTGACCCACATGAGTAGCGCAAATCCGAGGAGAAAAATATGGAGTGGGTGGGGTCAAGGTCTATGCCGATGTTCGTCACTAGGCCTAATAATCATCCTGATCATAGCTGGTTAAATAGAATAGTCAGTCCTGTAGCCAGT
Source organism: Homarus gammarus (assembly GCA_958450375.1). Classification (NCBI taxonomy): domain Eukaryota; kingdom Metazoa; phylum Arthropoda; class Malacostraca; order Decapoda; family Nephropidae; genus Homarus; species Homarus gammarus. Next base: position 81,896 of record CAUDMG010002083.1, on the reverse strand, counting down.
GGCAATAACAAAAAAAAATAATGGACAAGTGACCTACAAAAATGAGACCTGACAGAGAATTGCCTGTTTAAATTTAGTGCCAGATGGACAGTCAACTGAAGCAAAATGTGAGAAATTTATGTAAATAAGTGGGAAAAAATTAAGGAAATTAGACAATAGTGGGATATACTTAGATTAGATAATAGTTACAGAACTAACTAGATACAGAAGTAACTAGTATCTACACTAAGTATATCACAGGTGCTACATACTTTAATTAATACTTCAATTCATAGCTGTATAATTTTTTTCTGTCAGATTGACTTCGGGTGGGTCCAGAAAGGGTCATCAATTTCTTGACTAATATCAAATATAGCATGCCTTTAAAATTCGCGGACCTCAATTATTCACGGATGACACCCTGGATATACTGTAAAAAAGTTTACCCCTCCCCTTTCCGTGATCAGGAAATATTATTCGCGGATTTGGCTATTTGCAGCCATTTTGAGAACCTAACCCCCGAGAATTTTAAGGGCAGGCTGAATAATATCTTTAAATTTCCCCACCAACTGTTTCTGTTATACTGAACTTGTGATCCAAATCATGGAATAACCAATGACTGTTTTATCAGTTGCCTTCATTCTCTGTCTTCTATAAATTATAGGATGTCAAGATGTAATGGTCATCCTCTTAAATAAAGGAGTTACTGTACTCTACTTCTGGTCTTCTTTCATCCTATTACCAGGATAACGAGATGAGTGCCGATCAGCAGGCATTCCAGGTTGCCATGGGTGCTCTTCAAGAAGCAGAGGAGGAAGTGGTAGATCTACATGGTCAATACTTTGCTCACCGAGATAAAATGGACAAAATGCTGATTCCTCTTTACCAGATGACTAATGAAGTAGACTACGATGTAGATGGTGAGTACAGGCAATCTCAAAATTGCCATCGACTAACTCAACCGTAGTGTGAGCTCACTGCATATGTAAACACGAAGGAATTTGTAAGGACATTGCACATCCCCCTACCCCTTGTTTGATACATATAAAGCAGTACTGTATATATTAATCATTCACAAAAAACTGACTGCACTTTGACTACAGTCCTTTTAGCTGCTGCTACTGATGTTGTGAAGTTTCACTACATCAAATGCTTCTGCTATCCTCCAATTTGAAAGGGGTGAACAATCATTGTTATGTAAGTTTGATAAAGGGAAATGGAAGTGGGAAGTAAATTCCAGTATGTAAAGTTCATTTAAAAAGGTTGACTCTGGGTGAGCAGAGGCTTACAGATGTTAGAACTACTGTAATAAAAATAAACCACCAGGACTAGCACGTTTGCAAGCAGTGATCCAAGCAGTTGTAATGTATTTATCAGATACAGTAGTAGTCCAAAAATCCGGACTGCTTGGGGATTGGGTTGGTCTGGATTTTCGGTTTTTCCGGATTCTCAGGCAGTACTTTTAAAATTCAAATTTAAGGACGAATAAAGAAGAGATGAAAAGGTACATTTTGATAGTTTATTCATTCGCAAATATAGCATGCTTCATTCATCAAAACGAGCAGTTTTAAGGAAAAAGCTGTGTATTCTAGAATTTTATTCTTTGCCTCTTTTATATCATAAATTGTAGACTTTCCAATGTCGTATGTTTCCATTAGAACAGAATTGCTCGCACCACGTTCTAGTTTCTCAATTATTTCAAGTTTGTCACTCAATTTCAACATGTTCTTCTTTCTCATCACACAACGAAGTTTATCTACCTGCACTTAAGGAGCCATTATTATGGGCTTGTACAGTACAGGTAGTCGTCGACTTACGACCTATGCGACTTACGTCTGTTCGACTTTATGACCGGCGGTACGACAGTTTTGGCCCCAGCCTCCTGGCGCTGCCGGGAGCATCCCCGCGCTCAATTACAAACACGCTCGCTGGTACAGCACACTTCCCTCCGTGTCTGTTTGCCTTGTGCCTTTCTTTTGTCTTGGAAATTTTTCTTGAACCACCACCCCCCCCAAGATGTCTACCAAGAGGAAACTGTCTTCATCTACTCCTCAAAGGTGATTATATTATCATACACATTATAATATACGTAAGGTAATTAAATTGTACTGTAGTATGCAGTGATTTACTTAAACCTGACGGCCGTAACAATAATGAACAAAGAAAATGTTGATAAAATATGACTTAAAGATGATTATATTATCATTACACATTATAATATACGTAAGGTAATTATAACATAGGCCGACTTACGACCAGGTCAACTTACGACCGGGCGGCCGTAACCAATCTAGGTCGTAAGTCGACGACTACCTGTACTCTGTAAAAGAAAAGAGTAGGACTCAAAATTACATACGTTGTCACAGTTTGATTGCTCGTTTTAAAGTGGCGACCGCGTGGTCGCTTGTCTCTGTGCAGCTGTGGCACTCACGCATGCGCACTTACACACACACGCCTGCTAAGAAAAAAAAAAAAAATGAACTTCCTAAAAGTCCGGATTTCTGGCGGTCCGGATTTCTGGCATCCGGATTTTTGGCCTTTTACTGTATATAGATCTGGGATTCATACGAGTGTAAGCAAGAGAAGTGGGCAGCTACCAAACAGGGATGTACTACCGCCTGGGAAGATATTGGAAGCATAATGGTAGACCCTGCTGCCATATGGCATCATGAAAATTATGACCAAGTCTCAGGTTGCTCATCTGACTTTCTGCCTCATTTATACACAATTGCAGGGTCTCAATTGTTTCTTACTTGGACAACACAACATATATAAAGTGTATAATTTCTCACTCTTGATTTATTTTTTCAATTTTGTATTTATGGTTATTATTTTGATTATTTTATTTGTATTAATTTGCTTTTAATTTTATTAATTGTTGTAATAATAATAGATATTATTATAATTATTATATCTCCCCCCCCCCCCCCCCCCAGGCCCTGATGTGAGTTATTACCTGTGCCCTGGTGGGCTAATGCCTGTAAAAAGAAAACGAAAAAAAAATTATTGATTTTAACAAGAAATTTTGAATGCTCTAGTGGAACCTTGAATACTAATTACAGTACCATATATACATATATATATATATATATATATATATATATATATATATATATATATATATATATATATATATATATATCTTGATAAAATCACACGGGAAAATGGAAACAACGGAGTACCTTAGCTTTCGTCTTTATTCAAGACATCATCAGAGGCAACTGGATTACATGGACAGAGAGAGGCTTAAATATATAGGGTGACCTAAAAACATAAGGTCAGGTCAAAATGATGACATCAACTAATCCCCACACCAACACACACGTAGAGGAGCTTAAGAGAAGGGTGGTGACGTGACTAGTCAAGTCAGGTCAGAAAAAAGGGGACCCACAAAATAACTATCATACATCTAGATCAAAGGTTTTTAAAGCATTTTTAACCTTGGGCCACTGACAAATAAATTTATGTAACATATTATCAGTTTTGAACTGACCATCACTAAGGTTTATTGATTTTAATTCCTTAATCAAACTAGCTTCAACAAGAAGTCTTTCTGTGACACAAGATGATTTGAAAACTTCTAAGCTTTTTTCCCAAGCAATGGGGTGATTATTTTTCCTAACATGAACGAACAAGGCACTGCTTTCAGATGCAGTTCTAATATTATACTTATGTTGTTTGATTCTGAGCTGCAGTGTTTTTCCTGTCTGACCTACATAATTACAATTACATTTGCTACATGGAATACAATAAACACTACCATTTACATTCAAACTTGGGCTATTCCTTATTAACATATTAGTAATGGTAGAGTCATACTTGAAAACAACATTAATATTTAGAAGCTTGAGGGACCGAACTAACGGGACAAATTCATTACGATAGGGCAGAGTCAAAATATTCTTAAGTGTGATTTTATCAAGATTTATCTTTTCCACATTTTCAGTGTGGATTTTCATAAAATATATATATATATATATATATATATATATATATATATATATATATATATATATATATATATATATATATATATATATATATATATATATATATATAAATTTTTTTTTTGATTGATTGATTGATGTTCCAGCATATACACAACAGCTGGAAGATGTTGTTTTGGAAAACATGGAATGGTGGACCCAGCTGCGGGAACGTGTGGTGAAATTGCGGCACCAGCTAGTGGAGGAGGAAAACCTATCACGTCGTCAACAAGTGTAAATTTTGGTTGATTATTAGTCCATTCACTGTGTATATATATATATATATATATATATATATATATATATATATATATATATATATATATATATATATATATAAATATAATATCTTTGAAATTATTCACATAAGTCCCCTTTAGTAATTAGGAATACAAACTCCAAGATGTGTAATTAATGTCTTCCTGTAAATATTATTTGTGGAAGATGTTATTCTTTTTAATATCAAAAGCCCTATGCTTTTATATGATAATTGCATTTTGATTATTGCCACCTTTTCACAGCAGTCTACATACTGTATGTTAAATATTGATGGAGCAGTAGTCTAAATATGAATTTTTTTTTAAATTTGGCAGGTGAAGATTTTGAGTTTCTCATGATTTAATTGGAAAAAACATCTAATGTAATTGCATGTATCAGTCAGTTTGAACAAGCATCCTATATTGTCACACTTTATTATCATATATATATATATATATATATATATATATATATATATATATATATATATATATATATATATATATATATATATAAAAAAAAACACATTTGGGAGACCAGCAATGTTTTTATCAGATTATACAGTACATATGGTTAGAATATTGTCTTATCCAGATGTGAAAAGTTGGTTCTTTTTTAATTTTAGTGGTTAAATTTCTTATGACTAAAGGGGAGTAGGGGAATTGTATTTTGGCAAACAGAAGTACTAACATATGTGATCAATTCTATTGCTGTAGTAGGCTGTGATAATGCAAATGTCATAAGTAGCCATTATATTATTCAAATAATCATGATCTGGCAGCCTTCGCCTTACATGGTTTTATTTCTTAATACTTGGCTCTCATTGGCTAGGAAATAAACTAGACAAGCACAGTATATTAGTAGAAGTATACAAAATGTAATGTTTAAGGGGAGAGAATTGTCATATGACAGTCATTTGTAAAGTCGTCTCCTGATTGTGTGTGTGTAATAAAGTACTGGTAGTGTTCATATAACTTGTGTTGACTCCTGCCAAATACAGTTATTCTCTAATGTGTGGATAGCAGTTTCAACTTATTCTTGTGATTCAAATATCAAAAGGGATGAATATAAATAAGCAGCATTACAGGTATTTGCAATGGATGAATATAGGCTCATGTGTAAGTAATAATAGAGGAGTGACAGAAAACTAGGCGATTGAGTTGGAGTGATACAAGTGTACATGTGTTTTATCGAAGCGGGGTTTCTTTAAAACCTGTAGTATACTATTTTTATGTATGCGAAAATAGTAATCATTGTGAGTGATGTCCATGAAGTATATAAAACTGCTTGATTTTCTCAACATTATTATATACTGTAAGTGCAGGATATTGGGCCTGCACACACATTCTCTCCATTGCGGAAAAGAGGTTTGAGACGATTAATAAAAGATTAAAAATAAAGTTCTTTACACTGACAACATATACCATCTTATATACAGTATAGTATATGATGAATGCTCAGGTTCTAATGTATTATTTGGTGATAAACAGCAACAAAATAATTTATATAAAGGGTTAAATTTTCTTCCACAAAGTTCAGTTAAGATTCTACTAGAGTTGTTATTTAGTCATAAATTGTATAAATGGCACGCTTTACCTGTTTAAGGAAGCTTGACAATGCTTTGTTGAGTGTTACTACCCCACACTGATATAATTATCTGATGCTTGTTCATAAACTTGGCATAAAGTATGGTACTACCCTTGTTTACCATAATGTTAAGTAGGCTAATAATTGTGATATTTATTATAAAATAATGCCGTAAATATTATTTGATATGTCTTGGAGATTTGTGCTCTCGTATTTTGTATTTATTTAATGGTAAGAGACCCAGTAACAATGACCAAAAATTTTTTAATATGCTACACTTAGCTATATAATAAGCAACATTTCCTCTATTGGATCATTAGTTTATGAATTAGTTCAATTCAAGAACTTTACCGACTTTGTAGAAATCTCTTGTGATAATAATTTTTTTTTCTCTCCAAATTAGGAATATGCATTATTGACTGATTTATTCTACTGTATTTTATGAATCTTCCATGTCTTAAAGATCAAGGACATAAATACTTTCAATGTTTATGTCTTTGAGGTATACTGTATGATGTGCGACTATTTCTTAAACTTTTACATCATGCAACTTTTATTTTTATCATTATTATTATTAACTCATAAAGGTTGGATAAAAATTAGAAATATAAAGTCCTTAAAGCAGTGAATATGTGAATGGTATACATTTCATAATTTTACATTCCATACCCTTATAAAGTAAAATACTGTTTATGGATATGAAAACTTCTACCTTGATATATAAATGACTCAGAAGCCAGACTTTTATATCTTTGCTTCATGTAATAAAGTTGTTCCTTTCAGAGCTCTGAAAACATCTAGCATCAAATAACCAACCCTAATGCAATTACTGATGCTAATTGAAAACTTGAAGAGGAAAATGTCATAGTGAGTAGTGTTTTATTTAACGAATAAATTGGTCTGATGATATTTTTTAAATATGCTCTGTATCAGAGCTCTTTTGGCCCAGCAAATACTGTAGAAAGGCAGCCAGCCATTGTGTCCATGAACTGCTTGTATTCCTGTTAGTTGTGTTCACTAGCAGCTTCACTCAAGAGTTTGGTTAAGTGTACATCCATTGCCTCATGCATGACTAGTGTTTCTAGTTAATAGTTCTGGAAACTCTCATACCCACGTCCACAAAGTTGTATATAAATAGGATGTAAAAAGTGGATTCAAATTTATTTTAATCAATTTCATTTTTTTCATGCTTCCTGATTTGAGAAATCTACAAGGAATGCTCCTCTCGTCAACAACTCATAATTTTAGAAATGTCGTGTCTCGAGGTTTTTGTGTTATCTTGCCTCCATATGCTCTGCAGCTGTGCCACTCATTTCAATAAAAAAAAATTTCAATACAAACCTGCACTTCAGTTTACACACACACACGCATACACACACAGTATATGGCCTGATAGCATTAGGCACATTTGGATTTGGCAAAGATTATACTGTACTATTTTAAAAATGATCAGTCCAGTCCCAAATATCTATATACTCTTGTCAAAACTGCCTGCTTGATGGTGCTTTGAAGTGGTGGCAGGCAGAGTGATGTATTTATGTGCTAATGGTTATTTTTACTTAATAACTGTACTATATCTGTAAAGAACACTATTATCTAACATCATAACAGTTCAGAGGTAAAGGTTTGTGTTGAATAAACAAAATATATTGCTTCATAAAAGCTGTTTGGTTATATTTGTTTTGTAAAGTTAACCTGATTTTTGTCATTGTTTAAAATAATATTTTTAAATGCCTTAATGTAAAGAAATACCTAATGTAGAAGACACAGCATAGTAACATGAACTTGTGAATGTTAATGTTGCAGTTTATGAAGTTCTCTTTTTAACACATCAATAAAAGCACAAATTAATGCAAAATATGTGTTTATCTTTGACCCTAATGTGAATTGAAGCAGGTGGCTTGAACATTGAAAACTATTACTGTACTGAATTTGTCAGATTTGCATTGATAGAATATTATTGGTATTAGTACTGTAGTGTATACCAACTACAAATACTGTGTGTGCATCAGTTAATAGTATACTATGATAGCATACACCGCTTACTAATTGGTACAGTAAACCCTCAATAACTTGGAACTTCATATAACTCAACATGGATATGGTCTCGGAATGTATTAGTATAACTCTGGAAGTGCCGAGATATCAGATTATTTGGGAAAATTTTGGCATCACCAACCATGCCTCTTTGTCCCCTAACATACTCTCGCCTACCATGCCTGTGTCACGTACCATTCTTCACCTGCAGTGCTGGTAAGTTTTTTAACATTTAAAATTACATGTGCACATTTGGGTCAACATATTTTTACCGTTGTATTTTCGTAGGAGGGGGAAGTGCCGAGTTATCGAGGGTTTACTGTATCGGTAATATACTACAACGTCCACAAAAAATATTGATCTCCGCTATGTAATAAAGGCCTTGGGCCTCTATGGAAGAGATTCCCACATAGCCAGTCAAGGCTGGCCAGTCTAAACCAAACAAAATTTGTTTTATACATCTGCCTATTTCATTGGTTTTCATATTTTTTTTTATGTATTTTATTTACTTTTTTTTTGGGGGGGGGGGGGGGATTATTATTTCCAGACATTTCCATCACCACGCATACTGAAAGGATGGCCATTACTAAATTTTGGAATTAAATATGAAGCCATGACCAAGCAAATGGATACAACCTACTTCATAATAAGAATAACTTTTTATCCCTGCATCTTGAAGTCGTGTACCTCAAAAAAAAAAAAAAAAAAAAAAATTCACAAGTATTTTAATGCTCCTACTAGTCCCATTCCTTCCTCCTGCCTTGTCAAACATGTTCAGCTCCTGCTGCTGTATTTCATATCATTGTTCAAGGCCTTTTTGGTAATTTACTGTTAATGTATACAGTATACGGTATACTCCAAGTGTGGTCTGTCGCCTTTCTTTTAACATGCAATATGTAATTATTGTTTATAAACAGATAACCTTCCTGTGTTATCATTAATAAGGATTGTTAACTATACTGTACAGTAATACCCCGCTTTACGCGGTTCTCGTTTACGCGTTTCGACATTTACGCGGTACCTGCCAGAACCGGAATTTCCACTTTACGCGATGCATCTACTCATAAGCGGGTGAAGTATAATTTTTTAATTTAGCTCGTAAAATTCTTACAAATTACCCGGCCAGAATATAATTTACATTGCTGGAATTCTTACAATATGATGATCATTTTGAATATAAAAACCTGGATTTTGCATTAGACATAGGTACTAATTTTAGATCTAATGCAAGAAGTTTGTTTACACAGAGTAAATATGTTATCTTTTGTGCAAAATATATGACGTGTATATTTAAAATATTCCTGGTCTTGCAAGGAATCCAGCAATGTCAATTATACTATCCTAACTTCAGTCTGAGGTATTATTTATTACTAAAAATGTAAATATACTGTTTTAACCCAAACATTTCTCTGGTTGGGAGGGACCCAGCGAGTGTGGGAAGAGGTGGGGAGCCGGAGGCGGGGTATTTTAATTGACAGATAGTGTCTGGGTGAAGTATATTTTTTTTATTTACTGATGATGTTTGTTTTAGCTCATAAAATTCATACAATTTACCTGGCCAGAATATAATTTACATTGCTGGAATTCTTACAATATGATGATCATTTTGAATATAAATATCATGAATTTTGCATTAGACATACAAATTTTAGATGTAATGTAAATCTTTTGTTTACACAGAGCAAATATGTTATCTTATATGCAAAATATGACATGTATATTCAAAATATTCCTGGTCTTGCAAGGAATCCAGCAATGTCAATTATATTATCCTAACTTGTGTCTGAGGTATTATTTATTACTATACCTTAAAATCTAGTGTTTTCACCCAAACATTTCTCAGAGAGGGAAGAGCCAGCGAGTGTGGGAAGAGGGGGGTTGAGTCCATTATTTGAATGGACATTAACCTGGCATCTGTATTTCTCTTAAATATTAATTGTGTGCGCATACCATCATAAAATTAAGATGTTATTTTTACTACAACATAGGTATTGTGTTGGTATTGTGTCAGAAAAAGTGGAGTTTGGGAGTCTCCCCAGTCTCTATTTCAATTAATCTCATATGTTCTGTTATTCCATTTACGCGTTTCTCGTTTTACGCGGACCTCCGTGGGTTCAATTGACCGGGTAAATCGGGGTATTACTGCATAAATTTTTTTATATTTCATGACTATTTTAAGAAGGGTGAATTATCAGACTTTGTAAATGAACAAATTAGTCCTTTAACTCGTTCACCGTGATGCGAGGTGTCGGTGATAATCTCGTCCAATTGGCACAAGCCACAATACGTCATTCAAGAAGAAAAAAGTACAGTAGAATGTCGATTTAAAGCGATTCAATTTAAGATTATTGATTTAAAGCGACACCCACAATTAAGGACAATGTTTTAATTTAAAGCGAGTGTTTCCTATTTTGCGTGAGTCAATCTGGCGCATCATATTTAAAATTTTGCGCTTAATGTTTCCCTGGGCATGCTACACTGTCCTAAGGGCAAAGCTGTACTATACAGTACATGTACTCAAAATAATGTACTAAATGATGACTAAAAAATTATTCCAGTGCAAACTATAGCATGTTTATATTCAAATTAATCACTATCTTATAAGATTCCAGCAGTGTTAATTATATTCTCCCTGGTCACTTCTGTGACATTTTATAAGCAAAAAACATAAACTCAAGCTAAAGGACATAAATAAACAAATAAATACTACACTAAACCTTCGATGCCAACTGTCAAACATGTCACTCACTTCCCCCCCCCCCCCCCCATCTTCCCAGCTAGTAAACAGACCATTTTGCATCCCTTAATTTATGAGTGTTTGTTTTAACGTAATACTACAAAAAACAATGTTTTGTGTATTCTAGGAGATGGGCTGAGGTGCATCTGGGTACTCTTGTCTTTTTAGTATTTTGTGTTTCTCAAGTACCAAACTAAATTATTCCATTGAAACAACACTCCCATTTAGTGCGAATTCAGTTTTAAGCAACTTATCTCGGAACTTATCTCGAGTTATATTGACATTCTATACTGTACAACAATTATGATTGATGCTTGAAATTTTAGTTTGTCATTCTGGCAGGTCTCTTCTCATGGAACTCCATTATTAATTGATTACTTGGCAAGAGTACGTGGTATGCCAACCGTGAGTATTAATATTGTCCCAGCAGTGGAGCTAGAAGGCTGAGTGAGCGAGGTCCCCGAAGGCCGTTTAAAAACTTGTGATGTCCATTGTGCAGTAATAGTAGCCTGTAAATTGTTTTCAAAGCATTCATTTATTTATTTATTAATATTTAACTTACAGTGCAGTATTCAAAATTGTATGAAATATGTGTAAAATGTGCCACAATGGCCTGTAGATATGATAAATGTCTGAAGTACGGTACTGTATCTGTAAAAGTGATAGTGTTGTGAAATGTTTTATAAGTGTCCATATGCATGTTTATAAAGAGATCATTTGTTTACTTTACTTGTTCAAATGTGTACAACTCACTTGTGTGGACTGCATAAAAAATTCCCTTCTGTGGAGACGATAAACCTCTTGGCTATCTGTGAAAGAGATGAAAAGTGTTAGGAAATGTTTTATAAGTGTCCATATGAGTGTTTATTTAATTTATGATATTTCACTTGTTCAAACTTGTAAGATTGCTTTGCTGTATATCATACAGTGAGAGACCTCAAAGCATAACCTTGACCCCCTCCACCCTAACTGCAACTCTATCACACTGAAAGGAAAGATTGTTTAAAAATATACTGTAGTTTTATAATATCGGTATAATATTACGAAGGTGTATAATGTATAGTACAGAATATTACAATCCAGTACGTACAGTATATACAACAAAACCGTACACAATGTGGGGATAGGATTTTTTTCTTAAGTCGTTTACAGCCAAACTGCATATGTTAGCAAAATTCTAAAACCATCAAAACATACCTTGATAATTATACTAACCAATGGAACGATACTAATAAAAAAAAATTAAAATCATGGCCAAAAATAAAATGAGGGGGGGGGGGGGGGGAATTCTTAGATATTCTGTTTTTCAATTTTCCAGCCTAATTATACATTTCATTTTTTCATTTCACCTATATAAGGCATAATTTTTTTCCCTAACACTTATTGTTTTTACTTGGTTGTTTGTTGGCCAAAATTCATGTTGATGGGCTTGAAGTCTTTAATGCAAGACTTCACCTCATACATGGTACTCTTTTATAATTATCTTGCTATGTACATTTAATGCTTATTGATGTGTGTGTTTGTGTCAGTGTCTGTTTGTAAACATACTGTGCAAGTGTCATCCTACTTGGATGATTCCCATCTGGACAATCGTCTTTTCTTTGAGATTTTTGGCCATCCCACTCGGAAGATTCCCCAAAAGACGATTTTCACATGGACAATTATAGCTAAAAATCATCCATACATCACAAATTCTATTATAAATACTGATTATTATAGGAATATAAAGCCACATCTCAATTTACAAGGTAGTTATGTTCTGGAGAATGGCCGTGTAAATCAAACTTAATTATCCCCTAAGAAGTAAAGGAAATGGCAGGGGTTTGGGGAAATGCTCTCTAGTAACTGTAATTTGTTTATCTATTTCCATCAATATGATTTATTTACAATATAATAATAAGAATAAGAGTACCTGTACTGCACAATAATAGAGGCAAACTTAATACAGTAGGGTCGGGGTATATTGCGACTATATAAATATTTGTTTATATCGTGACTTCCAAAATTATCGACATTTACCAATATATAGCTACCGGTATGAATTTATTTATTTTGCGAGGGAAATGGGGCAGGAAATATTTCAAATGCACCACCATGGCAAACAAATGCATTATTTGCTCACCACAGGCGCCACTGTGGCTGCTCACCCACGCATTCACGCTCTCCCGTTAAGTCTTTCCGAGTGAGTGATGAGTAAACAGCCGACTGCTGCAGATTGCGACTTCTAAGGCGAGTGTAAATGGGTTGCTAGTGACGTGTGAAGTGAAGGGAATGGAAAGCTTAATGGAAAAGATTTACTACTGTAACTAATATTTTTGGTTTGTTCATTTATGTCGGTGTGGGATTGTCAAGTCAGGGTGGCAGTGTGGCGTCTGGTATTCCCGGGATGGTGTGTCGGCTGCTGAATCTGGTGCAGATCCCAATTTCTAAAGCATGTGTAAATGGGTTGCTAGTGATGTGAAAAGTGAAGTGAAGAGAATGGAAAGCTTAATGGAAAAGATTTAATGCTGTAACTAATATTTTTGGTTTGTTTGTTTATGTAGGTGTGGGATTGTCAAGTGAGTGTGGCATCTGGTGTTCCTGAGATGATGCATCAGCTGCTGAGTCTGGTGTTCCTTGATATTGATACTGAAACAGCCTGTTGTTCCTGAGTTTAGTGTTCATTGGTGCTTTAGTTAGTAAGAAAATAAACTTAAGTCAAGTTTTATTCACTTTTATTGGCCTCCAGAACCTAACCCTATTTTCCCCATTGATTACATGTACAGTAATTATATATCACGATTTAGTGTATAGCAAACATCGTTGGACCCTATCTCGCGATATATCCTAACCCTACTGTAATGTAGTAAGAAAATACGTAGATTTTAAATGAAAATTTGTGCCAACACCTATGTTGAATGATGGGTGGGATGGCATGTGGGAACTAGTGGTGGAGGAGGAGAGGTAGGGGGTTACTGGGGGAGGGAGTCATCTGAATCAGATGACAGAGCAGGCAATGGGGGAGAAGTGGCAGCTTTCAAGATGATAGATGTCAATGGCTGAGGTTCAGGTAATGTTACTTTTTCTTTTTTGTAAAGTAGGAATACAATGAGGTACTGAACTATGTTGCCTGGTGCAATGCAGCTCTTTTCAAAGCCGTGCTATTTAAAAAATAGGTATTAATTTATTAAGTGTTATTTACAAAATTGTACTGTAAATTAAATGTGTAAATTGAGGCAACTATTATGAAATATATTAAGATGAATGAATTATAGGAATTAAATGTGAATTATATTAGAATTAAATTTGCATTCAAAATATTTCATGTCATTCCTGTAACCACATAATAGTGTCAAAGCTAAAACAGGTGGAAATAGTGAGGTCATTTAGTTAGGGTCATGAGTTTGAGAGGAAAGTCATTTATCTTGATAATAAAACATTCCTAATATAAATTATGTTGTACAGGTATTTTGATAATCCTAATATAATTCATATTCCTATAATTCATTCATCCTATTACATCTGTATACTGTACTGCAATTCATTCAAACTTGCATAATTCATGATATAATTAACACAGTATTTCTAATAGAATTTGTGATGTTTGGATGATTTTTAGCAATAATTGTCTGGGTAATGTCTTTCTAGGGATCATCCAAGTGGGGAGAAATCATATCTGGGAATTACCTTGGTGGTATGTAATCAAATAAATTAATAAAACTAGAGGTATATACTGTACAGTCTTTCTAAATGTTATTTTATGAAAAAATAAAGGAAGAAATATCTAGACACATACATTTATTGAAGTAAATATTAGTTATTGATTAAAAATACTGTACAGTCAACCCTCACTTTACGCGGTCCCACATTCCGCGTTTCCAAGTTTACGCGTTACCCTGCCGAAACCCGGGATGCTCACATTCCGCGGTGCGTGTACCCCTTTACGCGGAGAGTGTCTGGCTCGACGCTATTTTTAGATTCGCCCCTCCCGCCTACGCCTCCGCCTGGGCAAGCCGCGCGGTAAGATTGCGCAGTGCATGTCTCTGTTGCGTTATCAGTGACGTCATATGACGTATCGGACTGTGATTGGCCATGCATCCTTACCTCCCTCCGCTGCTAGCTGTAATTGGTTTAAAGTAATATGACGTGTCCACCCGAGGGAGGGAGGAAAGACGACGCTTGACCTAGCCACGGCAGTTTCATCCCTCCAGGCCACACCGTGTAATCGTGCATCCATTGTTCTGTAAAATGGCTTCCGCCGGACCACCGCCCCCAGAGAGAAACCTTTCCTTGCCTGGACCCAGCCGCCCTAAGCCAAAGAAGACACGACGTTCCTTAAGCTACGAGATGAAGTATAAGATCATCCAAGAGTTGGAGAGAGGAACAAAACAGGCTGACTTGGCGCGCCAGCATGGTGTGAACGATTCTACGATCCGGACGATAAAGAAGGATGCAGCCAAGATAAAGGAGCACATGAAGATCACAAAGTCGACAGGTGCTTCTATGATCAAGTATTTCCACAACCAGGTGCTTCTCAAGACGGAAAAATTACTTGTGAGCTACTTGGTGAGTCAGACGCGACGGAACATGGCGGTCGACACGGACTCTGTTAAGGAGTACACATGTGAACCGTATGCTGCAGTGTCACGAAAGATGGGAATTACAGAGCCCAATCCCTTAAATGCTTCCTCTGGGTGGTTGCAGAGATTTAAGATGAGGAACAATATCACCAATATCAACATTGGTGGTGAAGAAGCTAGTGCTGACCGTGCTGCTGCTAGGGAATTTCCTCCGTTTTTACGTGAGATTATGGAGGAAGGACAGTACACCGACGACCAGGTGTTTAACATGGATGAATCTGGTCTTGTTTGGAAAAAGCTACCTTCCAAGACCTTCGTTATGAAGAATGCCAGCAAGATTCGGGGCCAGAAGTTGCAGAGGGAGCCGCATCACCGTCCTGTCTACCACCAATGCCTCCGGTACCTGTAAGCTCAAGTTATCGGTGATCCACACAGCCCGCAAGCCGCACGCCTACAAGAGCATGGACATGACCAAGCTAAATGTCCACTGGCTGACCGCACGTAAGGCGTGGATGTTCTCTACACTGTCCCTCTCCTGGTTTGATGACTGTTTTGTTCCCAATGTAAAGAAATTCTGTGAGCGACAGAATGTGCCATTCAAGATTTTGTTGCTGCTGGACAACGCACCAGGACACTCGCCCCTACTGTTAGATCGTCACCCCAACGTGAAAGTGGTCTTCCTTCCTCCCAACACTACATCTATATTACAGCCCACGGACCAAGAGTTAATCTGTAATGTAAAAGCTGCATTCTCAACAAAAAAATTCAAACTCCTGAACGACTACACCAACACCAGGGAAGAGTTGCGTAACCTGAGTGACACCACCACCGATAGCAAGAGCGAAGAAGATGAGGATCAACAGTTGGCACAGCAAAAAATACTGTTCAAATAATTCTGGAGAGTATTTAACATCAAGAAAGCTGTGGACTTCTTGGTGGAGTCATGGGATCAGCATGGAGACATGTGTTGCATGGAATACCAGGTGAGAGGAGGAGTCAATCTGTGACTGGTGAGGTTCAGAATGTTGCAGTAGCAGTGGACCTTGCCAGAGAAGCTGCGCAGACTGTTACAGTTCCAGGCTTCTCTGAGACCACCAACGACGACATCCTGCAGGTGATCAGAGATCCTGAAGTGACTGCCGACGAGATGTTGGAAGAAGATCACGTCAGTGAAGAGGAGGAAGAAGGTGCGTCATTCTCCGAAGAACACAATTTAACTCATAGTGATATTAAGGGTGCCATGGAGTGTGCAGAGAAAATGAAGTCCTTCCTTTCCCGCGACAGTGACAATGACCGCTATGAAGTCTTCCATACCCGGCTGGTGCAGGCTATGGAGCCCTACATCACGGTGTATCACGACAACATAAACACCAGCCGTCAAAAAAGCATAACCGAGTTCTTCGCCCGCAACCCACCACAGCCAGCCCAAGCCAGTGATAGTGACAGTGAAGATGACTTTGAGGGATTTGTCAGGGAAGCCCTAACAACTGTAAGTGACAGTGATGGTGATTCACCTAGTAATGGTGATTCACCTGAGAGCCAGTAATCTGCCCTCTGCCTCGGAACCAGCCTCCATCTCCGTATGCCGACCCATCTCTTCTACTACCGTAAGTGTTCCACCTAACTTTTAGTTTTTCGAACCTAACCTTTATTTTTCCTAACCTAACCTCTTCTATATTACTTGTTTTTTCATACCATCATAAAGTTAAGATAAAATTTTTACTACAACATAGTTGTGTGTCGTCAAAAAGTGGAGTTTGGGGGTCGGCCCGGACTCTATTTCAATTAATCCCATGTTATGTTATTCACTTTACGCGGGACCCTGCGGGTTACATTAACCGCTGAAAGTGAGGGTTAACTGTACATTATTGACGACAATAAACGGGAGATTGTTTATGTAATGAGGACATTCGTGTGTGTTCTTCGTTCCTGCCGCTCTCCTCACCCTAGTCCCATAGCTTCCTGTCTATGCATATCATAATTCTAACATTATTCAATGAATTTTTATGTACTACAAATCTCACCTGCAATTAATCTTCCTTGAGTACTTCATACATGGCTTGACAAGTTGCAGGTATTATGAGACAAACTTTGTTTTGATATCCTCGTTCTATACTGAAGTGATGTGTAGGTGCACCCAGTTGAAAGATATATGAGGTTGCCTCTAGACGAGCCTCTGCAGATATACTCTCCCTCATATTGGTATCCTGTTTTTTTATATATGGTTCCACGTTCGCTAGAAGTTTGTAAAAGGTGTTGGGGTCCATTCTCATGTAATTGGTGGTCTTGCTCATGTCCATCTTGCAGTTCACGTAAAATCGTGACATGACTTCCCAATCCTTTTCTTTGACCTAACCACTCTTTGCACCATTCCCTTGCAGTGGAATTCTCCCCTACAAACGCTGTTTGTCGCTGAGTAGTCGACCCCACCAATTTCCCAGTGTATGCCTCGTGGTCTGGGTCAACCAGCGCCGCCATACATCACGGAGCGGGTGTCAACTACTAAGCCACGCCTACCCCCGCTATTTAAGACCTGACCTCGTGGTGACCTGCCTCTTTTCTACCTCTAGCCGCAGCCAGCAACACCTCATCCTTCTTCGCCGCTGCCTGGCGGCCCTCGCTCCTCCTCCTCCGCCTGCCTGGCGAGAATGGTGACTCCCGGAGATTTGCACTCACACAGGATGGAGGAGAAACTGATCACGCTCCCAGTCTTCAAGCAACATGGAAGACTGGCTTATCTACACAGAAGCAACTCTCATCGGCTCTACAACTACTGTCTCTACACCGCAGGTTAGACACCCTAGAGCAGCACTGCTTCTCTAAGCAGACACCAGCTCCTCTTCCTGCCCCAAGCACCACGTCCTACCGACCCCAGCACACCCGTCCTGCCTCAGACGCCGACCCCGGCCCAGCAGTAACCCCCGCCGCCCTGATGCGGCCTCTGTTCCTGAGTGCGGACCCACACACCCCTCTTTTCTCCCTCAGGTACTCCCGCTAATGTCCTGCACCCTGCTGCTGTCGTGGACCCAGCTGCTGTCACGAGCCCTCATCCGCTGCTGCTGACACAGCCCCTGCTTCTGACCCAGGCCCACACACCCCAGCAGGCGAATCTGACGACTCTGTACCTGCAGTGAGGGAAGCGCACAACATTCATCGCCTCCACACACACTTATTCTCCCTCTCTACTCCCACAGATATTGTGTATCTAGACAGTTGTCCCCAGCGACCGGCTCATCCACGCCATCGCCGTTGTCTCACATGAGGCACGCACCGCCCGTTCTGCCTCACATGTGCTAAGCAACTCTATAGACAACAAGTCTCCTACACAGCCTGGAGGGAAGGGGGAGTATTGTAGTGGAATTCTCCCCTACAAACACTGTTTGTCGCTGCCTAGCCGACCCCACCAATTCCCCAGTGTATGCCTCGTGATCTAGGTCAACCAGCGCCGCCATACACCACGGAGCGGGGGTCAACTGCTAAGCCACGCCTACCCCCGCTATTTTAGACCTGACCTCGTGGTGATCTGCCTCTCGCTCTCTCTCTACCTACAGCCACAGCCAGCAACACCTCCTCCTCTGCCGCTGCCTGGCGGCCCTCCCTCCTCCGCCTGCCTGGCGGTCCTCTCTCCCGCTGGCGAGCATGGCGACCCACAAGCTGTCCTTCTCTGAGCGTCCTCACCAACCAGCTCTCTCTACATCACGCTTGTAACCACGCTGCCTTCCCAGCACCAAGCTGCATTGTACATCCAATACAACATGTATATAGAGAGCACATTGTGAGTTTCCTTTCTCCATTCCATCCTGAGTGTGAACCAAACAATCTCATACCCCACAATCCGTTCATTAAGCATTAGGAAAAGTTTAACTTACCAGAATAAACCCTTTAAAAGTGTTTTGTAGTACATTTTGCAATAGTTCTCTATTCATATGACTGAGATGCACATTTGAAATCACTTAAAATTTAGCTTTATGTCCAGTTATTTTTTCTTAATATACAGAGTACTCTACAGTATTAATGTCGTGTACGCACCGAGCTCTCTATTAATGGGTTTAATAACTAAAAAAAAAATGGCGACGCACATAAAAACTGGAGCATGTTCAGTGCATTGACGATTTGATGTGTTCACAATTCTCTCTAATATCATGTCATTAAACAAGTTTATTAACTGAACTTCAATGATCATGGCAACTACGACGTGTGTAAGTTGCCAGTTAATATTCTAATAAGCAGCGGGTCCAAGCGAATTTCGCTAGATTTAGTTATTTTTTTATCTGACTTGGCCTTTTTTTTTTGTAGTTAGTGAGGTAGTGTAAATTTGGCGAATTTTATATTAAATTTAGCAACAATTTTAACTATTTTTCTCATTAACACAAAGAAATAAGTAAACTTCATCAAAGATAAGGAAAAAGGCTTGTTTGGGGATTACTGGCCACTTCGCCTTTCGGCTATTTTGGCCGGAAACAATGTAGGATATTATAAACTCATTCCGTTAGCCCAAGCCACTGATTGGCCAGTTAACCGCTTGGGGCGGTCGGTCTCGTCTCTGTTGACATATGCTGGCTCCACAATGTGTGTACCGGCGCCAGTGCTTGCTTTTTTTTTTCCTCTTCACCACTGTTCCAGAGTTCACATCTTTACTCATTAAAAGGTTTTCCTTAAAATTTTCCGATGTTGCTTTTAAAGCCTTAAGCTGTGTCCTCTAGTGGGGCGGTCATCTGCCAGCTCCAGGTATGAACAATCGGCTGAGTAATGCCCTCCGAGGTGTTTATAGGATTCGTTGATAGTTGAAATATTGGATAACATCCAGCAACATCAGAGAGGGAGAAGTCGAAGATTGGGGAAAGACCAACTTTAATTCAACCCATTTCGTAAGTACAGTATTTTAAATTATATATCTTTTCATTCCATGAAATTTTGTTTTACATTCATTTCATTGTATATTAATAAAACGCATTCTTACACTCATGGTGGCTGCATGGCTTGTTTTAAAGTGTATTACGGCTGCCCCTAGCTATTTTCTTAGGCGATTTTATATCGGTTTAGTGAATTTTCTGCTACTTTTAAGCGCGAGTCTCGCGATGTTTACAAATTTGGTCCGGCAACACTGCCTGAGAGGAGCAAGCTACCACTAGCAGGCAACCCGAATCCTGATTCCTGAAACTGTCGACACTAGTGTTGTTGAGAGCTATGAGTTGGGCACAAGCTATGACTTCGGCAATACCGTTTCTAGTTTTTTCCTCGACACAAATGCACCCTAAAGGTTAGTTTTCCATGTTCGAATACCTTACAAGCAAGTGCTTGAGAATTGGTTGTAGAGATACCCAGATTTGTTTATGTTTATCAGAGAACCAAAATTACATTAGTTATTCTACAAGTGGAGGTAGTTGTTCATTTTCATCCAGAATTAACATTACAGTTGTGTGTGTGTGTGTGTCCAAAATAAACAACTTGCATACACAGGATGCAGATTTTATAATGACATTATTAATTGAAACGATAATTATCAATAAGTAACTGATTTACGGGGCTGAATAAATTGATCGTGTTAAAAAAAAAAACGCTTCGCAACAGCTATAAACATTAAATATTGTAATATATTCTTAATTAATGTGCCTGTCTAGATTCTAGACATTCACAGTAATTGAAAGTCAATCAATTAGTCAATGGTTAGTGACGGGTGAAGGAGGTTCAGTGGAAGGATAATGGTGGTGGGGGAAGGGAGATTGTAGTTTGGAGATTTTTTTTAGTATAACAGATTTATTGACAAAGCTTGGAGTACAGTTAGCCTATTCTGAGCAATTCAGTCAGGTCTTGACACTGAGGGTGGTATCACTTCTCACTGCTACGCAGGACAGAGATTCATACACAAAGGAATAGATCATATTCATTAACAGTATATATAGGTCAGATTCATGTGGGTTGATGCTGCTATTCACTTCCATGCAGGACAGAGGTTCGTACACAAAGACATACATCATATTCGTTAGCAGTATATATACTGCAGGTCAGGGTCATGTGGGTGATGCCACTGTTTACTGCCATGCAGGACAGTGGTTCACATACATTGGACTTCATATTATAATTGAAGACTAATCGGTGTGGGCTAGCAAATTTTGGATAAACAGCAAGAGAGGATAGATTGCCGTGGCTTGACACAGCTTGCGGAGTAGTGGGGTAGAGCTCTGATTGATGGAGGCAAATTCACGACCGGACTCGGCAGCAGGAGACTGTTAGTGTTGACGGGTAACTTGATTCTTCTGTCTTCTTTCTTGGTGTTTCTTGTTACTGATGGGCTGGCTGCTAGGGGTCTTGTGTTGTGGGCTTGTTATGTTGAAGACAAAGATCTTCTCTTCCTCTTCTTATTTTTATCCTCTTCGCCACTTATCGGCTTGTAGTGGAATTCTCCCCTACAAACGCTGTTTGTCGCTGAGTAGTCGACCCCACCTATTCCCCAGTGTATGCCTCGTGACCTAGGTCAACCAGCGCCGCCATACACCACGGAGCGGGGGTCAACTACTAAGCCACGCCTACCCCCGCTATTTAAGACCTGACCTCGCGGTGATCTGCCTCTCGCTCTCTCGCTCTCTCTCTACCAACAGCCACAGCCAGCAACACCTCCTCCACCACCCGCTGCCCGGCAGGCCTCGCTCCTCCGCCTGCCTGGTGGTCCTCTCTCCCGCTGGCGAGCATGGCGACCCACAAGCTGTCCTCCTGTGAGCATCCTCACCAACCAGCTCTCTCTACATCATGCTTGTAACCACGCTGCCTTCCCAGCACCAAGCTGCATTGTACATTCAATACAACATGTATATAGAGAGCACATTGTGAGTTTCCTTTCTCCATTCCATCCTGAGTGTGAACAAAACAACCCATACCCCACAAATGGTGACTCCCGGAGATTCGCACTCACACAGGATGGAGGAGAAACTGATCACGCTCCCAGTCTTCAAGCAACATGGAAGACTGGCTTATCCACCCAGAAGCAGCTGTCATCGACTCTACAACTACAGTTTCTACACCGCAGGTCAGACACCCTAGAGCAGCTCTGCTACTCTAAGCAGACACCAGCTCCTCTTCCTGCCCCAAGCACCACGTCCTACCGACCCCAGCACACCCGTCCTGCCTCAGACGCCGACCCCGGCCCAGCAGTAACCCCCGCCGCCCTGACGCGGCCTCTGTTCCTGAGTGCGGACCCACACACCCCTCTTTTCTCCCTCAGGTACTCCCTGCTAATGTCCTGCACCCTGCTGCTGTCGTGGACCCAGCTGCTGTCACGAGCCTTCATCCGCTGCTGCTGACACAGCCCCTGCTTCTGACCCAGGCCCACACACCCCAGCAGGCGCATCTGGCGACTCTGTACCTGCCGTGAGGGAAGCACAACATTCATCGCCTCCACACACACTTATTCTCCCTCTCTACTCCCACAGATATTGTGTATCTAGACAGTTGTCGCCAGCGCCCGGCTCATCCACGCCATCGCCGTTGTCTCACATGAGGCACGCACCACCCGTTCTGCCTCACATGTGCTATGCAACTCTGCAGACAACAAGTCTCCTACACAGCCTGGAGGGAAGGGGGAGTACTGTAGTGGAATTTTCCCCTACAAACGCTGTTTGTCGCTACCTAGCCGACCCCACCTATTCCCCAGTGTATGCCTCGTGACCTAGGTCAACCAGCGCCGCCATACACCACGGAGCGGGGGTCAACTACTAAGCCACGCCTACCCCCGCTATTTAAGACCTGACCTCGCGGTGATCTGCCTCTCGCTCTCTCGCTCTCTCTCTACCAACAGCCACAGCCAGCAACACCTCCTCCACCACCCGCTGCCCGGCAGGCCTCGCTCCTCCGCCTGCCTGGTGGTCCTCTCTCCCGCTGGCGAGCATGGCGACCCACAAGCTGTCCTCCTGTGAGCATCCTCACCAACCAGCTCTCTCTACATCATGCTTGTAACCACGCTGCCTTCCCAGCACCAAGCTGCATTGTACATCCAATACAACATGTATACAGAGAGCACATTGTGAGTTTCCTTTCTCCATTTCATCCTGAGTGTGAACCAAACAATCTCGAACCCCACAGGCTCGTTAGCCGCCTGGGCGATCGGTCATGTCTCTCATTACTTTTCCTTTTCATTTATCTTTTTCACCGAAAGATCGGCTCTCTAGCCGCCCGGGCGATCGGTCACGTCTCTGTCACGCACTGTTGGCAAATACTGGGCATGCACCGGCTCCTGACTGTACCTGAACCCGCTCCAGTGTTGGTCACGTTTTGTCTTGAAAGAGCTCACACTCGGTGCCCTTCACAACACTCTCTGGTAGATTGTTCCAAGAGTTTACAACCCTCACTCCGAAAAAGTTTGCCCTCACAGTTTTCTGGACTTGCGGCTTCTTCAATCTTGAGCTGTGACCCCTTGTGGGGCGAGCGTCCGCCAGCTCCAAGTAAGGACACTCGACAGAATAATGCCCCCTGAGATGCTTATACTCCTCAACTAGGTCCCCCCCTTGCCCGTCTGTAGTATAAGCTAGGCAAGTTCAGGCACTCCAATCTCTCGGTAGCTGAGGTGCCAAAGTGCAGGCACCAGTCTGGTGGCCCTCCTTTGAACATTTTCAACCAACTGACAGTCCCTAGCATATCTCGGGGACCAGACGGGGTGACAGTACTCCAGATGGGGAAGCACTTCACTCCTGAAGATCGTTACGAGGGACGAACCTTCTAGATATCTGAACGACATTATAAGACCCAATAATTTATTTGCCTGGTTTACCTTCTTCTCGCGATGGCCGCAGAACTTCAGCTCATTGTCAACATACACACCTAGGTCCTTCTCACATTCAGTCTCAACTAGTGCAGTTTCTTCATCCCGTTGGGACATATGATATGCCTCCTTACTGTTGGTACGCCCCAGGTGCATCCTCTTACACTTCGTGACATTGAATCTCAGCAGCCATATCTTTGACCATTCCTGGAGCCCACAGAGGTCCTTCTGCAGCTCTTCACAGTCCGCTTGGTTCTTACTTTCCCGAAATAACTTGGCGTCATCGGCAAACATTTGTATGGAGGAATGCACAACGTCATGCCTGTCATTTATGAAACAAACAAACAACAGCGGGCCCAATACACTGCCCTGTGGTACCCCATTTGTGACAGGTATGGATGATGTTTTCATGCCATTAATCACCACACACTGCTTGCGGTCATGTAGAAAGTCTTCTATCCACGCTAGGACATATGCTGCAAGTGGCAACTATGGGCAGACTGGTGCAGGTGTGGCTTGTTGGGGGGTAATACTGGGCTGGGGCCCATCGGGTAAGGTGGCCGGCTTCACTCAATCGATGCTGACGGTGCCGTGTCTGCCATTGTGAATGATTGTCACGAACTTCGCTGACCGTGCTAAAAGCGGGAAGGGGTCCGTCGTAGGGGTGTCGAAGTGGGTTACGGTGAGTATTGCGCCTGACGACGACATACTCGGTGTTGAGTAGTGCAGGAGGGATGTGTTTAGGGCGATGGGAAGGCTGGCTTGGGGCAGTAGCTTTGAATGCAGAAACTGCATGTCGTAGTGTTTACAGTAGGTCGTGACAGGCAGCAGGAGTGGAGTGGTCAGGAGTAAGTGAAAAGTCCCCGGGAGCGAGGCTTAGTCTAAGGAACTCGCCGTGGGTTGGCTGGTAAGCGACAAGAAAAATCTGCATTTGTAAGGGAGAGTATCCACTACTGTACAAGCTATCCTCCTATAGTCTCAGAATCCTTGATAATACACACTAATATTTCATCAAAACTAAAGAGTCCATTAAAGATTTTCGTCCAGCAGTCATTTTTGCATCTAGGATTTGGTGATATTGATTACTTGTCCCAAACCAAAGACTGTAATAAGAAACACAGGAAAAAAAAAGGCGAAAACTGAGTAAGCCACATAGCATAAAGTTGGCCGCGGGATCAACAGATGGCGGTTGTGTGCAAGGCGCAGGCGTCACCATCACACGTACAAAAATGGATCACCCCGAGCATATGTTTAAACTAAGGTTTTACATAGTTATATATCATTGATCATATAGAATTTACGGTGTGGTAAATAATAATAATAATAATAAACGGTTTATTACTAGAGTTGCAGCCAGTGGCTGAAAATGTACAGACTTACATTTGATTTAGACATAATGATATAATATGCATTGAATACATTTACAGGGCTGTACAGTATATAAATCAGTTGTTTATTATTTTAACAATAGATGGGATGGTGCTGTTCTTATATCTATCGGTGCGGGCTCTTATGGGCTGAATTTTGTTGTAGTGGCGGACTGCGCGAGTTGGGTGAGGGGCTGCAGGTGGCGATGGCGAGGGTGGTGCAGTAATCCACGGCCAAACCTTTCCAGTGCTTGGTGGTGGAGGTCACTGAGGGATGGCATTTCCAGGGTGGAGAGAGCGTTGGTGTAGCCGGAGTATTCTGCGCCGAGCATGATTCTGCAGGCCCTTTTCTGTACCTTCTCTAGCTGACGTTGTTGGGTGGAGTTGAGAGAAGACTACCAGGCTGGTGACGCAAACGTTTGTTTGGGGAGAATAAAGGCGTTGTAGATGGTCCTCAGCTCTGGCGTGGGTGTCCCAAGTGACCTAAGTCTTCGTAGCATGTAGAGACGGTACGAGGCTGCCTTGACTGTGTTATTTACATGGGCCTTCCAGTCAAGTTTGTTGTCTATAGTTACACCCAGGAGTTTGGCAGGCTGCACCAGCTGGAGAGGATGGGCACCCACTGTGACTGCTGGGGCTTGCACTGGAGTGGTGGTGGTATTGATGTGCATGACTACGGTTTTGGTGTGGTTGATGGTGACCTTGTTCTCCGTAGACCATGCCTGTAGCCTGTCCAGGGTGCCTTGGAGCGATGAGTAGTCTGGTGCGGTGTTGTCCACTGAAACCCCCACAGTGCAGTCATCCAAGTACTTCCACCTGTGAGGAGTGTCCGATAGAGCGTCGTTGATCAGGATGAGGAAGCACAGTGGTCCCATCTTGGTCCCCTGGGGAACACCGCAGGTGAGGTGTTGGAATGCAGAGACCAAGCCCTGATACCTCACTGCTTGGCGATGTCCACTCAAGAAATGAGTGAGCCATGAGACCAGGTTGGTGGGCAGCCCTAGTGCAATAGCCTTGTTGATAACAGTGCAGTGATAACAAGGTCAAAGGCCTTCCTGAAGTCCACAAGGGCAACGGCCAGTGATGTCTTACGTTTCTGCAAGTTTTTGTGCAGAAAATCCAGAAAGCTCACCAAGCAGTGTGATGTAGAGGAGGTCCTCATATTGCCAAATTGCTGTGAATCAATTGACTGATAGATACTGGCAAATGCCCACTCAAAAACAAAGTCCTCGCAAAGTAGACTGGGTATGGGGGTGACAAATGCGGTTTTCCATTCATTAGGGCATTTGCTTTGTCTGAGGGATGCATTAATAATAGAACAGAGGGGGGTGGCAAGTTCGACTGCAAACTCCTTGTATATTTTGATTGGGAGGTCAATTGGGGTCGTGGAGCGTTTGAATTTAAATTTCAGGAGTTTGTTGGCGATTTCATATGGTTGAACACTGGGAGGGAGGGAGGGGGAAGGTAAGTAAGCTGGGAGGGGAGTGAGGTCAAGGCTGGGTAAGGTATGACATATGGTAGCAAAATGGTTATTAATTATCTCAGCTGCCTCCTCACTAGGTAAATGTGAGATGAAAGGAAGTGTGGGAGACTGACGGTTGAGACCAGAGAGATCTTTTACCTTGGAGTACCACTGACCGATGCCGACTTCCTTGAGGCCGTGCACTTTCCTGGGATAATAAGTCTTCTTGGCAGACTTGATTTCCCTGATGACCTGGTTACGTAGACTTTTGTACAGGTGGTTGTTGGTGTAGTATGCCTTGTTGCGCTGCTCAATAAGTCTTTTTATGCGGGGCGTAATCCACGGGACATCATCTGGGTGGATCCTCAGTGTTTTGGCTGGAAAGAAGTGGTGGCAGGCTTTGGTGATAGTGTCCAGGTAATTATCCCATTTGTTCTGCACATCGTCTACCGTGATCACTTCAGTCCAGGGATACCGGGTTATCCATTGTCCAAAACGCCGCATAGCAGAGTCGGGGGTGGGTCGGTAAGTTCTGGTGGCAACTGGCGGTGGTGGGGGTAGGTAACCACAGCAGGGACAGGTGTGGGCTGCGTCCCATGGGAGGCAGCGGCTGGGGGGGAAGGTAGTGGTTACCGAGATCAGTCATAATGAGGTCAAGGGTGGCATTGCCATGTGTGGGAAAGTCTACTATTTGTGTAAGGTGGAGGTGTTGGGTGATGTCACTGATGTCTAATTCATTGAAGTCACTGCATATCACTAGTTTAGCACATGGAAATCTGGTTCTCAGGGAGTCAGCAGTGTCTATAATATGAGTAATCAGAACATTGGCGGTTGGTGCGCGGGGGCATGTATGTATGTGTGTGTGCATGTGTACACATTAAGAACGTCAAGGTAATATTATTACCTTGACGTTCTTAATGTGTACATGTAGTGGATTCCTCCCCTACAAGCACCGAACCTTCTCGAATTCCCCAGCCTACGCCTCCAGCACCGCCTATGGAGCGGGGGTCAACTATCTGGTGGCCGGTAATAAAGTCACAGGAAAAAAGTCACAGAAAAAAAGTCACAATTTTGGCTAGGAAAAAGAGTCACAATTAATTTATGGTGGCCGATAATAAAGGCTAGGTTAGGTTAGGTTAGGTTGACATATTAACCTTAAAAAATGTGAGAATTCGATAGTTAACTTTTCTTTTTTTCCTGTGACTGTTTTTCTGTGACTTTTTTACCTGTGACATTTTTACCTGGATTCAACTATCTACCCCTTATAAGGCCTGACACAGCTGTGACCGCTCTCTTTCCACCCAGTGCCACCAGGGCCGGCGCTACCCACTAGGCGAACTAGGCGATCGCCTAGGGCGCCAACATCTGGGGGCGCCACAAATTCAGGGTAAACTTGGATAAAATTAAAAATGAAGGGAAAACTGTGGTGGACACTGGTGGAGCCGTGGAGGGTCGGAGCAGGATGTTAGAAGGGTGGGGGGGTCGGAGGGAGGCGAGGGTAGGTAGACGACTGTGTTTTCTTTTTTAATATTCGTTAACCCCCCGGAGGAACTAACCCGGGTCCTGTCCTTTAGCGGCCAGGAGAATTGTCGAGCAGTGAGCTGAAGGCTGACATCTGAGGAACCCTTCTCCCAACCCCACCATCCCCTCCCCTCCCTTACTGCCAGGGCGGCTGAGCCGCCCCTTCCCTGCCTTTGTCGGGATGAGGCAAGGTTACCTGACCTCTGAAGTTTGACCTCGCATAACATAATCCCACTGAGACTGGCCAGCGGCCAGAGCCGCCAGCCAAATAGTAACCTGGAACAACTTGATTAGTTGGAGATCAAGATTCAAGCTGTCCAGACTACTCACAGACAACAGTGACCAGGCCACTTCAGTCCGAGTCAGTCATCTCCAAAAGTGTGGTGCAGTGGCAACAACTTCAACAGCTGGCTATCCTGCTAAACAGTAAGTTGAAACTTGAAACTGTCTTATTATTTTTATAGTATGTAGTTATTTGATTTATCTTGTACTCTGTCTATAATGCTGTACACAGGGATATACCTTAGCGAGTCTTTGTTTCAATCTTTGTGCTTCTCGTCATTTCGTCAAGTTTTATCATACGTGTGTTACGATGTGTACTAGTGGACGTATGTACTGCGTGAGTGTGTACTAGTGATTGTATATTTTTCAACAATAATTTGATATATGTTTTGTAGAATATATTTGGTTATGTATCCATTACAGTAAAAGCTAATCTCCAGTTTCACGATTGTCAACATTACAAATAATTGTCCACTAAATTTTTATTACAATGAAAGACTTATTTATTTATATACTTATTTGTTTGTCATATAATATCGTCTACAATAAGCTCCTATACTGTATAATGTAATTTCAACACATACACTAAATAAAATTCACCTAACAAATTAATATGTTTTATATAGGTAGTAATGGCGTACAATAGGAGCTCAAAACCAAATACAAGAAACAAACCAAATGTATTAAAAAATTTTTTACATCATGAAATACAAAATGGGTGAACGCTTATTGTACACGTCGTAAATGTAAATAATTTTTTAATGTGGCTTGGTCAGAGTTGCAATTATTTTTATTCATAACTGTTACATCTCTCCATTAAGCTTTTTCTATTTATACTTAAGATGTCAATTTAATATATTGTCCGACCAATGACTGGTCACAACTCACAAGTATCTTATTTTGCACTACATGTATATAATAATGATGTAATAATAGTAGGTTATAACTCGCAGGAGGCTGGAGCGAGCTAAATGCTTATGTTATTATTTTTTAAAGATTACCCTAAAATAAAAAAAAATAACTAAAAATTGTTTCATTGACATTTACGTCAAGGATTTATTGACTTAATGTAATAACAATAATTGGTTATTTGTATGGATGAAGTAATAAAGCCACAAGATGAAAATTATGTTATCAGTGGTGTTTCGAGAGTTAGAAACAATGTAGTAATGGGTTACTGTACCTACATTAGCTTATCAAAACTTTCAAGGGGGCGCACATCTAAAGGCTTGCCTAGGGCGCCAAATCATCTTGCACCGGCCCTGAGTGCCACCAGCAAGCAACACCACCTCCTCTGCGCCAGCCTGGCGGCTCCCGCTCCTGCCGGCGACCTCGGCGTCCCTCAAGCTGCGTGCCCTCCTCTGGGCACCCTCACCAACCAGCTCTCTCTACTCAACGCTTGTTACCATGCTACCTACCCAGCAACAAGCTGCATTGTACATCCAATACAAGATGTATACAGTGAGCACACTGTGAGTTTCCTTTCTCCATCCCATCCTGAGTGTGAACCAATATCTCATAACCACACACATACATACATACTGACACATACACATACAATATCACACAGTAAGTTCTATATGATCAATGATATATAACAACGTGAAAACGTTAAACACAAACTTACTCCGCTGGTCACCATGGAAACGCTATCCTGACGCGCTCCGGGCTTTTAGTTAGCCGCGTCGTCAACAGATGGCGTAGATCAGAGTGCAGTGGTCACTTTTTTTTATCGGTAAAGGTAGATGTTTTCCTGTCTTTCTTATTATAGTCTTTGTCCCAAACCGAAGCAAGGATGTTTTATTATTTCTTTATAAACGACAACAGTGCAGTGGACTAACCATTAGATGCCTGTAGTCTGTAAATGGCATCGGGAACAAGTTTACCTATAATTATGATCGTACGAGATGAATCCGTATCACTCGAAACAGCCGAAAGGCGAAGTGGTCAGAAATCCGGAAACAAGCTAAGAATCCGTCAATCTGTCATCATGAATCCGGATGAATCGTAGTGAATCTAGTGATAAGAACGGGGGTGAGGGAGTGTTATCATCAAGTTTAATCTGTGATATCGTCTGTCTTCATCAATCACCATAACGTAATTCATAAGTAAAACAGTAAAGAGAGAAGAACAGCAAGATGTTAAGGTGGCGTTTGTTGTTGATGGTGATGGCGGGGATGACCACAGCAAGGAATGTAAGATTTGATTTATCGTCTCTTTTTGGGCCAATATATTTTTTTTTTCTACCGCAATAAGACTTAAAACTAGTCCTCACTTCGTCTATAGATTGGTATTTGGTAAATTTGGGTAAATTTGTAGTTTCGACCAACCAAGGCTCTCGAGTTGACCAATCTCTTTTTCTCATGGTTTAGAAAATTAAGGCTAATATTGATGACCAACCTGCTGACACATCATTTGTTTTGAGTTTTAGGTAATTATTCGTCCATTGGCAGTTCTCAAGCTTTGATACGAGAATGGTTTTTTTTTTACGTTTTTCAGTGTATTTTACTAAAATCTGACCTTCATTTCTTGTGCAAATTAGCATTTTTTGCAAAAAAAGTAAGGGAGGAGACAACTAACTTTAAGTGAGGAGTATAACTTCAGATAAACATGGCGGGAACCTGCGGACATCGATTGGACGAGTATTAACCAAGTTTTATATTCTTACTATATCTTCCACTGCCAGTTCTGATATAATAATCATTTTTTGTTGTAATCTGTTCAGTCATGCAGAAAATTTTAGGATTTTAAGTTTAGGTTAGGTTAGGTCGAGTTGAAATTATGTTTTGTAATTATATTTGTTTTAGCACACCCTCGAATTTTTTCACGAGGTGTTTGATTTCTGATGTACTATTTTGCTGTGTTGTATTCAGATCTGACCTTCGTTTCCATGGGAAATGCGTCGTTTGAAAAAAAAGAAGATGCAAGTTATCCTCGATCATAAACAGCTATTTTCCATCAAAAACGAAGGTGAGATTTGAACAAAATACATCCAAATAAGTACATCAGAAACCAAACATCTAGACCCCTAACTTTCACAAAATTAACTTACCTTAACATAACCTAACCTCACCTAACCCCTGAGGGGTGAGCCCTAACCTCTGTGGACAGTTTGACATGCCTCACGGCTTCAGACAGCTTGCGGTGGGACAAGAAATGGCTGGTGGAGATTTATTGATTAAATTCTTAGGCGTGCCTCACTTGTGCGATTTTTCTGAAAGAAACACGTTTCCAAGAGGCTTCAAGAGTTGTGGAATGTATATATGAGGTAGAAATTGCCTAAAAGTAAGTGCTTCTATGCTATTTGAAGATGTGCTAAACCAAATAATAACCTTATGTTTTTCTGATTGTTTTTGATGTGTTTTGAACAATTCTGAACCACTTCAAAATAGGTGCATGACCAAAACAATGATTTAACCCATTTTGGGGGGGGGGGGGAATTTGCTTCCTTTGGTAGATAATTAGGCACTAGGCACGCACTACTTTGTCTTTCTCGGCAATGATGCAGCAATACACAGACAATCAAATCCGATCGATGCCAGTGTGTGCTTATGAGCCACATGGACCAGGCAGTTACTCTTGCATCCACAAAAAAACGTAAAATCACATAATATCCTTGTAAGTTGTTTCTGTTTAATATGCCGGGGCGGGGGGGTCCGGAGGGTGGAGCCTCATGGCTAGGAATTTAGGTAAGGTTGGGTAGGTTTCTTTGGTTTGGTTGGTGAAGTCTCCTAACAATGCTTCTGCTGCTTGTTTTTCTTATCAACTAAGGTTTGGTTAGGTTTAATTTAGAAATAACCACTTTGTAACACATTGGCCAAAACTACAAGTGCTTAACTTAAAGAGCTGTGGCAGGTCGAAACTACAAAGTGACATAAATTTGTATACGTTGCCACCAACCGAATCTGGAGAATTTTATCTTTGGAACCAATAGTTCAGAAAAATCTACAACACTTCTCTTCTTTGGCATTTCCCTTGCAAGTGATCTAATTGGGGGCTCTGCCCCCTGAACCCCCCAGCATATATAACTCGTTTGCAAGGATAATGTCTGAGAACAGCACTACCTGTACAACCAGAAGGAGTTGTATGATTTTGTTAATTTTGTACAGATGTTCTTATCATTATGCAGTAGTAGGTATTTTAAAAGAGGCTACATATACTAGAACCTAATGGAACCTATCCTAACCAACCATAGAAACCTATGGTACCTAACCTTACCTAACTTCCTAGCCAGGAGGGCTTTGCCCTTGTACCCCCTGCCATACTAAACAAAAAGTACTTATTTTGATGTCTGGTACCAATGAAGGCAGATTTTTTGGAGGAGTATTTATGGTAAATAATTAATTTATTCACATACAAAGCACGTAGAGACGTCATTTTAGTGTCATATGATCAGTTTTCACTGTGTTTTACCCCGCAATTTCCCTCATCCTTCGTGCTCTGCCCACTACAGGTGATTTATGATTGTAGATAGAGAAAAAATTATTAAAAAATACAGTTGGTCCTCATATTACGCGGTCCCGCATTCCGCGCTTCACCGTTAACGCGGTGCCTTGCCAGAACCTAACATTCTCACATTCCGCGGTCGTGAACCCCATTACGCGGAGAGCGGCTGGCAAGCCGCGCCATTTTTGGATCCAAACCTCCCGCCATCCGCCATGTTGTGTAAGAGGCGCGAAAATGGTGCGCACAAGGTCGCCCAGTCATCAAAACATTACCAGTTCTTCACCGGCCACCCACTACAGCCGGCCCAAGTCAGTGATAGTGATAATTATAGTGAGGATATGGACTTATATGAACTTTGGGGGGTTTGACAAAGAGGCCCTGCAAGCCTCTGTGGTGGATAGTGATACAATTGATACAAGTGATACAGGTGAGGGCCAATAATCTGCCCTCTGCCTCGGAACCAACCGCCCATCCCCGTGTGCCCAGCCATCTTTTCTACTAATGTAAGTGTTAAAAAACCTAATATTATTGATATTTCTCTTAATTATTAATTGTGTGTGCATGCCATCATAAAGTTAAGATAATATTTTTACTACAACATAGTTGTGTGTCGTCAAAAAGTGGAGTTTGGGGATCGGCCCAGACTCCATTTCAATTAATCCCATATGTTATGTTATTCACTTTACGCGTTTCTCACTTTCCGCGGTACCCTCCGGGTTACATTAACCGCGTAATATGAGGACCAACTGTACAGTACTTATACTGCAGTTAAAATAAATGTAAATTTTTACAACTGGACTCTAAGTGATTTTAGGGTTGAAACAATGTTTTACCGATGTGTTTTGATGTGTACGAATGATTTTTGACCATGATTTCTGAAATCAGAAATGATCCATTTTTTTGTTATCACCCATTCTCCCCCCAATAATTTTGGGGAACCCATGGGAATTTGTAGTTTTTGAATTGGAGAGGAAAAATGAGTGATTTGTGATATAAATGACTGAAGTTGGGTCTGAAAACATAACTTAACTAAACCTAACTTAACCTAACCTAACTTAGCATCTGCAGCAGGCTCCCATTTTTCTTACCTTGTTTGGAATAAGAAGAATGCTGTGGTTATGAATGACGTTATAGTCTGAAACACTAAATGCACACCTATTTATTTTTGGGACTTTGTAATACTGTACTAATCACAGTACCAAATATGTTTGTCCTTGTGGAAGAGACAGGATTTTTCACTGTACTACACTGGGCAAAACACTGTCTGAATTATTATCGTAAAACCTTGCATTTGCTGCCCAATAATGTCGATTGCACCCGTTACACACGAGCCATTTTGCTTATGATTCACATTTAACCACTAATGCCACCTACACCCGTACACATGTGAAATATTCCCAGTGGTAAGAATCAAACACATTCATTGGTTCAATAAGACGTGTGCCTTGCCTCGCCTGAACTCCAGACCAAAAATGTTAAATACAGTATCTTGCTTACATGTAATTTGTGATAGAAATGTCATAAGGAAAAGTGAGAGTTACCTGTACAGTACCACCAATTGATTTGCAAACATATTTTGAGAGTCCACTTGTAAAATACAGTAATACCAAAATAAAAAGTTGTCACCTCTTTTAAAATACAGTACCCCTGTACTTACTATGATACAAACATCTGTGGAAAAAAATTGCGAAATCAAATTGTCTGAACTATGGATTGCAAAGAAAAAATCTCCAGATTCGGTTGGTGGCAACTTATACAATAATACCTGTTAAATTATTTACAGCTAATATAGAAATTTATTTTTGCCAACTTAATAATTGATTTGGATGAAAAAAAGTTCACCAGCTCTATAATGTCCTGATTTGTGTATATAGGGAGATAGAGCAAAAAATATGGTAAAAAAATATGGTAAATATTCTGTAGTGACCATCCATGGAACTTAATACTGATACGACTTATACTGTATAGGGAGATAGAGCAAAGTGAAATTAACTAAAAACTATAATTGCTGATGGAAATGCTATAGAGTAGAGTAAAGTATTTCGAGTGAAGGTGGAAAACATCTTATGGAGTTGAACCAAAATTTCTAGAGATACTATTTGAACGATGCTAAATATGAAAATGGAAATGAGAAAGCACAGAACCTGACCTAACCAAGGAAACTTACCAAACTTTAACTCATAAATTTACCTTACTTATGTATACAGTAACCTTTGTCCAATCTATACTGTGCAATTACCTTTATCCTCCCTATGCATACATGCATACAGTGATCTGTATCCATCCAGTAATATGCTGATAGTACTTTGGAACAGGGTTGTGGGTTAACCAGCATGTTTTTAGAAAATTACTGTTTACAACATAATTTCTTTTATATCTGGACGATTTTTTTGCTTGGGAGCCTCTGTGACCCCTTGGTGCGACAGGTTTTTTCTGTAGCTTTCAGCATGTACTGTGCATGTATACACAGTACAGTACATATACACAAATACTACTTACAATACTACAGTACACAAACACTGTTCACTCTGCTAAGCATGTTACTGTATGTACGGTGCTTAGGTTACATTATTCAAACATTGCCCACTCTGCTCTGTGTGGTACCATATGTACAATATGGCATTCACACAAATAATGTTGATTTTCAGTAAAATACATACGATACTGTAATCACTATTTATGTTTTAAAACTTCTTTAACACTGTTTTCTTAGCTGATTGTGTACTGGTACAGAAATGTACAGTTCTGCATAATGAAAATTTATGCAAAAACAGGAGCAAGCGAGGGATCAACCTTGTAGAATGGCAGCAGACTATGAACTAAGTGTGTCATCATGCTAGGTTTAGGAGAGGATAATCTTGGAGATGCATCAGCCTATCACAGGCATCCCCTGCAGTCATATAACAGCATTAGACAATCTCGGCACGTGAACTTACAGCCAGAGTTACCCAAGCGGTCTTCCCACCCAAACATCAAGCATAAGAGGACACGGAGCATGATGCAATCTTTCGTAACTCCTGGAAACTTTTGCCCCAGGCCTGGAGCAGAAAGGTTTGGAGAGATTTTTCAGGAAATTGCACATTACACTTCAGGTAACGCACTGTACTGTACCTTCTTGTATTTCATCCTTGGAATTTGTTCTAAGACCCGGAACAGAAAAGTTTGGAGAGAGTCAGGAATTTTCCAGAAATTGAATATTGTACATTATTATACAGTATCATCCGCAAAATTTGTTCCCAGAATTGGGAAAAAAATTGGAGAGATGTTCTGGATTTTCAACCTCGGAAACTAGTTCGCAGACTTTGAATTAAAAAAAAAATCAGGAAAAATTCTGGGCTGATTTCAATTCCAGCAATTGGAAAGTTCTGGGAACTGGGAAATTCCAGCTAATGGGGAGATTACTGCATCAGGGTGTGTCATACAGAGGCGAATTTTTTTTTTTTTTTTTTTAGTTTGAAAAATCGGCCCATGGTATTAATGATGTAGTTCTATGTGCAGAATCATGTGATATCTTCAGATTTGAAAAGTTTTCATTTTTTGCTAGGTAAATTTTAACTTGAAATCTTATGAAAATTCAGTATTCCCACCCTTTTACCAACACCACTAAATAGCTTATTTAAAGTAAAGTAAATGTATCAGGTTAATTTATTAGGATGAAAATGATCCAGAATAGTGAAACGAATGATCTTGACTCATTTATTAAATTTAATATTCCTTTAGAAAACAAAATCATCAAATACAAAAACCGGTTTTACTACTACGACCCGGTGTTGCTGCACACCATAGAGAACATGTCTTTCTTGCTTCTGTTTCTACTCAACACCTCCCTGCTGACCACCTGAGCTCGGATGTAGCCTTCCCTCCTCTCCTGGCTGTACACGTGACTGCTGGCCTCGCTCACTTGCTGTACACAACGCTCTATACTCTGGGTGTGCGAGGGCCAGGCAGGGACATGCATGGGGTTGTCCAGGAAAGCTCTGACTTGAACATTGGTGAGGCTGCAGGTAAGAGGGGGCTCACTGCCAGCCTGGATGTTATCCAGATCTATGAGATCAGTGAGTGTCTTGGCACCTAGATTGACTTCAGGAGTCTTCCTGACCCTGAAGGAATCGTCACCAACTGATTCGTCATGCCCAGATCCTCTCTTAAGTCTCATATCCAAGATCTTTTTGACTGCCACTCTTCTCTCCTGCTCATCCTTACTGCAGAGCATTGTCTGCAGAACTGCCTCGGGATGAGCATACCAGGAAGATCTCCTCACAGTCTGCTCCACAATCTGAACAACCTTCCTTGGCTGACTCCCCAGGAGCTCAAGCTGGAAGAGAACATGCCTCGGACCTTCGGAGAACGATGACTTGACCTTGGTGTTGAACCAATTTGGCAAGTAGACACTCACGATGAATTGGACAATAAGTCTCAGGTTGTGAAGCTGGTTCCCTTTCAGTTTATGATGAGCGACCCAAATTCTGCAGAACCTGAGAACCGTTGTGAGCCACCTAGAATGTGAGACTGGACCTATCTGCAGGTAAGCAAGTCTATCAGGCATGACCCCAGTTTTGATGGCACTGCAAATCATGTAACCATAGTACTGGTCAGTACTCAGGTCGTCAATGACAGTATGTGCAAGCTCAACGCGTGAAGGGCCAACTGTGATTTTTTCAAAGCTCGGATTTATTTCTAACTCAGTGGCAGAGTCCAGCATCTTGCCAAGAGGACCAGACCATCTGTTGTTTGAAAGAGTCTTGCTATCCAGCTCCTGGATCAGATGTCTGAGTGGCAACTCGTTGGTGTGGAGGTCACAAACAATCCAGACCAGCTTCCTCCCAATCTTCCGCTCTATCCACTGTATGACCCCCCCTTGCCACCCTGTGTTCGTGTTGGTGCTGTCCCCTCCAATGGCCTGCAGGGTCTGGTCTGGTCTACGTTCCTCTCTCTGAGCCAGTTCACAATGTTATCTGCCACTATCTCAGCTGGTTTCCTGATGTCATCTTTCTCTGGAGTGAAATGCCACAAATACTTCCCTCCTGGTTCACTGCAGCAGGAGTAGTGTTCCTCCTTCACCATGGCAGGAAACAACTTGTCAGACTCTCCAACTTTCATGAACACTTTAGTGTCATCCCTTCTCCCATCAAAGAACAAACAATTGATTCCATTTTCTCTTATCCCCTTATCAAACTCCTCTTCTAGGTTACTGACAAGTTTCGCCTGAGCTCTCCTTACTTTGTTATGATCTATCACCAGGTGAACATCATCAGGTGTTATCAAACCACCGTCAATCCAGGCAGCTGTTGCTATCTCTGCAGTTTCTCTGAGACCAGTGTGGTGTCGCATGCTGGCCAGAGCTATATGCCCGGGATATCTTTCCTATTTCGAATCTTATGCCTGGAAGGTTTGGGATCATTATTTTCTGGGTTAGGGACAAAGTCACCATTCTCCTGGTCAGCACTCGGATCAGCCATGGGGAAGTCATTAAACTCTGAATCAGCTTGACTCCAATCATCGGCCTTTTTTACCTCACCCTGGGCCTTCTCAAGTCTCTTTTCCTCGGCAACTCTTCTCCTCTTCTGTCTCTCTGTGGCAGCCTCCTGTCTCTTGGACTCCGGAATATCTTGGCGAGAAATCATGAGAGCCCCTATACTGCCAGTCTTCTCTCTCTGTGCTTTGACAAATGCCAGTTCGATCACAGGAATCTTCAGTTCACGCTTGCAAATACAGGAGATGTGGGCCTCGGATTTACAGTCACGATCGCATCCAAACTCAGGACAGAGAACAATTGGGCGCTTGCAAGTAATTATGTCAAATAACTGGTCCAGTTGCTTGGCAAAGCTGTTCTTAACTGCAAGTTTTCCTCTCCCAAGAGAGATATCTCTTGCCTTTTCCCAACTGGCTAGCAGTCTCTCACTAATCTTCTTCTGACTTGTTATGACTGGAGGCTTGAACTGAGCGTTAGCCAGAGTGTACTGTGCCAAGACAGCTTTGGTCATATCACTGGCAATGTCTTTGTTTGTGTTTTATTCTTTGGTTCTTTTCACTGATTTGCCTGATTAAGACACCGTATCTCAAAGCATCTCTCAATGTAGGCAACTCCGACTTCAGGAGCTCTCTCCCAGACCCAAGATAGTGACTGAGATGGCTGGATTTTTGGTTCCTCGTCCTGACACAAGCTGCCATCGCAAATATTATCAACTTATAAATGCATCAGAATCTGAAACAGAAAAAAATATTGTTAGTTGGGTTGTTAAAGAATGAAGTCAGAAAGCAATGTTCACTATTTAATTGTAATGCACTAATGCAGCTGTACGTTAGATTTTCGATAAATTTCACGCTAAAATTTACCAAGCAAAAGGTTGCAAAATATTGAAACTGAAATTATTTTCTGTTTATATACACTAAAATCTACCAAAAAAGTGATGGGCCATTAGTTTTAGCTGATCTTCCCTCCTATGACACACCCTATTAATGCGTACAACAATTATACGAACATTTGGAAAATTGTCATGATCCTAAATAACACTGAATAGTTTATTATAAAAATGCTACCTTTGACAGTGATACAGCCGAAAGTAGATCCACCAATCACAATCCCATTACATACAGCCTTACTTCACCAAGTATTGCCAGGTAAAATTGCAAGTGTGAGACCAAGGGTGGGGCTGATGCATCTTTGGTTCACTGTACATAACTTTTTTCTTCTTTTTTTTATGGGGAATAGTCCACCAGGGCACAGGTCATCGACCCACAACAGGGCCTAGGGGGCGAAAAAATAAGAGTAAAAGGAAATTAAGAATAGAAAAGAAAAAAGATTATATTAATCTACACCACGAAGATGCCGGAAAACCAGCTTTTTGAAGTGAGACAGTGTATGAGTATTAAACACATAAGAAGGCAGAGCATTCCACAGTTTGGCTGTGTGAAGAAAGTAGGATGTACTATAGGGGGCAGGGAAAAAACACATTTATTTGAGTTGCAGGCTGCACTTTTCAGGCATCGTTTGTATGGCTGTAACAAACACCTGTGCAAAATTTCATGCCATTTCATGCATACTTACCCTGCCGCATCGCGAACGACTTTTTGTCAACTTTTAGTGTATACCAAAAATTAGGTGTCATTTAATGTTTTCCAGGATAATGATAAATTTTACATGGGTGACATCGATTTAATTCACATGTTATTTTACAGGTACACCGTGTAGAAAATCATTACAAGTTCATATTGAAATTCTTTTTGTGCGGAACCTTGGCATCATTTTCCTAGACAATAATCTTTGCCTAATATATCCATCTCTCGATTCGTATCCCGTCACTTCAGTGCAAGCTTCAGTCATCACTTTTATGCCTCTCTCGACCGCTTGAGTGCTGTTTGGCCACTTGGGCACCACTAATGGTGTCTCAAGAATGTCATTAACCTGTAGATTTGACAGAGAAGCAATGCAAGGAGGCTCAGTCTTGAGTTCATTCCTCCAGTTAATCATGGAATGATAGTTTTTTGCTTGCCACTTTAGTTTCGGAGTCACCACCTTTCTCATGTTGACTACAGGAGGCACATCCTCATTCCCATCTCCATCTTTACCCTCCTCATCAGTATAGTTTAACAAATTCTCGTCAACAGCAGCATCAGAATCTTCCTCCTCCTCTTCAGATCTGCCAGTGCATTCTTCCTTTTCCTGATTCTCCTCTCTAATTTTTCTTATCATTGAGACAGCTTTTTCTCTAACAGTCATGTCCTCATCTGCACACATACCAAGAAGAAGTTCATCTGTGTGGGCGAAGTATGCATTTCTCTAGACAGCCTTCCTCACTATCGTCTCCTCCTCACTATTCAGGTGTTTCATATATATCAGCATCAGTATTGACGAGAGGAATATCTCTTGAATCATCTGAATTATCCTCAACATAAGGAATATCTCCAGCTACCAGATATCTATGTTTTTGCTCAAGCTGTCTCCTAACTGTCCGCATCATGCTTCTCTCTTGCCGTCACTCTGTCCCACATCTTCGTCACTTTCATGTCAACCCCTGCAATCTTCATCTTCCTATCACCTCGCTGGTCAAGGAGAAACTGCACCTCACGTTTGGGAACTTTTATAACACAATTACATGCCAGGTGATATCCGTCACACTCCTTAACTATGCACCTCACATCCTGACAGGAGGCAAGGGGACAATAACAGCTACAGATATCAAACAACTCTTTCATTTCTACCTGAAATGCAGCTTTTTTGCCTACATTCTTGTTCTTATTTAGTTCAATTCCTCTACTGTACAATTTTCTCAACCTTTCCTCAATAGTTTTTTGGCTAAGAAGAGGAACATTCTGCCTATCTCCAATTGCTTTTTCCCATATTTCTAATAATAATAATAATAATAATAATAATAATTAACGGTTTATTGAAAGAGCTTGGCAGCCAGAAGGCTGAAAATATACAGTTACATATTTGGGGAATGGGTTACGAATTACAAATAATATACAAGTAACATAAGTGACACAAATAAGACATATAATAACTTAGATGGGGAAAAGCTCAAACTACAGTTCATTTCAACATAGTGACAGTGTTACAGTATTACAAGTTATTGATAATTTTTACAAAGGTTGGGACTGGGCTGTTCTTATAGCGATCAGTTCGTGCACGTATGGGCTGGATGCGGTTGTGGTGTCGAACAGCAATTCTCGGACAAGGGACCTCGGGTGGTAGTAGGAGCCGGTGGTGGGGATGGTGTAGAAGCTTCTTACCAAATTTGCAGATGAGGTCGTGGTGATGGTCAGTGAGAGTCGAAAGGGTCAGTGTGTTGAGCGCTTCTTGATATGTGGAGTAGGAGGGGGAGAGAATAATCTTGCATGCCCTCTTTTGCACTTTTTCTAGGTGTTTACGTTGTGTGGCATTTAGGGAGGAAGACCAGGTGGGGGAGGCATAGGTGAGCTTGGGAAGTATGAATGTTGTGTAAACACTGAGGAGCTCGTGTGCAGGAACTCCGAGGGACTTGAGTCGGCGGAGGAGGTGGAGACGGAAACTGGAGGATTTGACAACTTCATTGACGTGTGGTTTCCAATTTAGTTTGTTGTCTATGGTGACGCCGAGGAGCTTCGTGGAATCTACAACCTGGAGTGTGTTCGGACCTAGAGTAATGGAAGGAGGTGGGACAATGTCGGAGGAGAGGTTGATGTGCATAACCATGGTCTTGGTATGGTTGATGGTGACATGGTTGTTGGTAGCCCAGTTTTGGAGACTGTTCAATAAATCCTGAAGGGCGGTATAGTTGGGAGCAGAATTGTTGACGCTGATCCCAATGGTGGAGTCATCGACATATTTCCAGCGAGCAGGGGTTTCTCTTAGGGCATCATTGATGAGCATAAGGAAGCAGAGTGGTCCCATCTTGGTGCCTTGGGGGACGCCACAGGTGAGTGACTGAAAGGTGGAGACAGCCCCTCGGAAGCGTACAGCATGGCGTCGGTCACTGAGGAAGTCTGTAAGCCATGGTATGAGGCTTCTTCGAAGCCCGAGGTCAATAGCTTTGTTGATGATTATATTGTGGTCGACTAGGTCGAACGCTTTAGTGAAATCAATGAAGGCGACAGCTACA
Organism: Homarus gammarus; assembly: GCA_958450375.1. Lineage (NCBI taxonomy): Eukaryota > Metazoa > Arthropoda > Malacostraca > Decapoda > Nephropidae > Homarus > Homarus gammarus. The sequence continues at coordinate 39,342 of CAUDMG010002083.1, read as the reverse complement.
GACGTTTTTCGTTTCTCGAGATGGCGGTATATGTAATCGAGAAAGCTGACAAGACAGTGAGTGGTGGAGGAAGTTTTCATGTTGCCAAATTGCTGAGGGTCTACGACTCCTGCAATATCAGCATAAGCCCAGTCGAACACAAAACTTTCACAGATTAGGCTGGGTATTGGGGTGATTGCAATAGGTCGTAGCTGATTTAAGGATTGTGGGCTGGTTGACTTGGGCACTGGTGATACATAAGAGGTCTTCCAGTCAGCTGGGCATCTGGCTTGACTGAGAGAAGCATTGATGATGGAGCAGAGGGGTTTAGCAAGCTCCGGGGAGAACTCCTTGAAGAGTTTCATTGGTAAGTCAATGGGGGTGGTAGAGCGTTTTAATTTTAGTTTGTCCAGGCGTTTTGCTACGTCAAATTCTTCTACTAAGTCAGTGGGAAGGGGGGCTGGTAGGTAAGCAGGGAGAGTGGTTGTGTCAAGCCGTGGGAGCGTCTGGCATATAGTAGCGAAATGGTTATTTGTTTGCTCAGCTGCGTCAACACTAGTGAGATGGCTAAGGAAGGGGAGGGGGTGTGTCTTATTGTTTAGTCCACAGAGTTCTTTAAGCTTACCATACCATTGACTGATGTTGGTCTGCTTCAGGTGTTGTAATTTGGTTGGGTAGTGGGACTTCTTTGCAGTGCGTATTTCGCGGATGACTCGGTTGCGAAGTGACCTGTAGCGGATGTGGTCATTGAGATGAAAGGCTCTGTCTCTCTGTTGCATAAGTCTTTTGATCCGAGGTGTGATCCAGGGCAAGTCAGCTGGGTGAGATCTGACGGACTTCTCGGGGAAGAAGTGGTGGTGACCTTGCGTGGTGGTGTTGGTATAATTTATCCATTTGGTTTCCACGTCATCCACGCTAAGTACTTCAGTCCAGGGATGGTGAACTATCCACTGCCCGAAGAGGCGCACTGCAGAGTCAGTAATCGGCCTGTAGGTCTTGATGTAGGGTCTCTGTACTTGAGTGGGAGTGGCAGCTGGGGACCAGAGCACTGATAAGTGTGTGCTACACCCGATAGGAGGCATTGGTTGAGGTGGTTGGTACTGGTCCGCTAAGTCAGTTAAGATAAGGTCCAGGGTATTTTGACCGTGTGTGGGGAAGGTCACAACTTGTGATAGTGATAGCTGGTCCTGGATATCAGTGGTGTCAATTTCATTTAAATCCCCACATAATATTAACTTGGCACATGGGTACCTAACTCTGAGGTGGTCTGAGGTGGTGATGAGATGATTGATAAGAGTGTCTCTGGTGGGTGATCGAGGCGGATGGTATGCCACACAGATTATAATGGAAGCAGTGTTGCGTGGGTGGGCCCTTAGCACGACACGTACCCATAATGCTTCCACATCTGCTGGGACTTGAACATCCAGGCGTGACGGGCGTAGGTCATCTTGACAGAAGAGGGCAACGCCCCCTCCGCGTCTTTGTGAACGAAGGTGATGAAAGAGTTGATATCCCTCAATATGACACGTTTCAGGCACAATTTGCCAGGCCTCACATATGGCAACGACGCTCGTGGCGGTTGACCTGACTGTAGTTGCCAGCTCGTCGAACTTGTTAGCTAGGGAAGTGACGTTGGATAGCAGTAAAGACGGGAGAGCATGCCATATCCGTGGAACTTCAGTGTGGTGGTATGGTCTGTCAGGGGTGGGTTTCTCCGGTTTCCTAGTGGAGGTTACGGTTCTAATGGGCTTATGTGCATGACGGCCTTGTCTACGGCTCCGTGCGTGGAATAGGTTTAGTGACTTGAGTAGCGCGATAACACTGCCATCAGGATAACCGTTCCCACGCTTTAGATGGTACAGAGTGCGTCGGGAGTAAGTGATTGGTGGCCATCTGTTGAAATCTGTTGTGGGCGGACGGAAGTGTTTGTCACTGGCGGCACTTTGAGGGACACTGACACTGGTAGACATCTGTTAATATTTGTCAGTCGTAAAGACGGTGGTCTTTGTCCCTGGTGCCTGGGGTTGCCGACACAGTTTTCACGATATATGTAAACACCTTGTCACTGCCACTTTAAAGGTGACCGATAAAGTGCCCACTGTCTGACTTTTCCTTGGGGTGCACTATCGAGCACTGTATGGTAATCACTTATTGCACTGCTCCGTAATCAATCGTTCACTAATCACTAGAATGTTTTGCTGAATCGATCCTGGTGTAGTAAGGCTGGTAGGGCGTTGGGGTATAGCAGGGGGATTGGCAGGGCCAAACAGACTCGGCCTGGCTGCTAAAACCGGGAGCGCCTTCGGGGCACGTCCTGTCTCACTGAGGGTTGACAAGTGTGTCTGAACAGTCCTGGGCGGCCATCTTTATAATCATTGAGACATCTGCAAACTTTCCGTCATCACATTTATATCGCCAGCAGCTCTTTAACATCTCGCCTTTCGAGGGAAGTTTGTCCACTGGAAGAACAATTGCAGAGCCAAACAATGCATGATCTGTGGCTGCCCTCGTTAATACAGTAGCCATCTTGATAGCAAATTGATCAGATCACCTGAAAAGAAAAAGAAAAAGTTAGTTATTAGAGCAATTTCTGAAAACACATCATCAATAGGCTTCTTGTGCATTAGTAAATAACGCCAAAATTAGTTAATCAGAAATATAATGTAGCCTAATTCAAATAAATGAAAATGGAAAGTATGTAACTAGTACTGTGCCGCCAACTTGCCCCATTTTTGTTGAGCCAACTTGTCCCAGCCGTAACAGTGATCATAAATACAATATTTTGGTATATATCAAGAAGCCTAACATGAACTGTTTCATGGATAAACAATCCTTAAGCGCTAAGTTGAATTATGGCTAAATTGGATACTACAGTACTTGTCTATAACCTCACACATGTTACAGCAAACCTTATAAGAGAATAAAATTTACTTACCAGCATCAAAATCAATTTTCCCCCACTCTAATCAAGACGTGCGGCGTCTCAGAATGACTGCTTATGGGTGACTCAGGAAGCACGTGGTGATCCTGCGGTGTGAACTGCTTAACGGTAACTATTTGAATAATTTCAAGTGCGCCAACTTACCCAGGTCTCCCTTACATTACAGTACAGTAACACAACATTGAGAAATGAAATGAGAAAAGGCTGATAATCAATATAGACATAGCACCATACTCATCTGCAACAAGACAACTTAAATGAAATAAGAGATATGAAAAAAAAGTTGATAAACACTGAACAGAACATTGCACCGCCAGGCGGCTGTTTGGCTAGTACTGTAGGTAAATTTAAAAATTTCAGTAGAAAATGCGGCAGACTAAACCTCGACATATCATCTTCAAATTTGGCATGGAGTCTTAGATATGTATACGGAACAATGCCTGAAGAGTGCAGCTTTGAGCAAAATTTCACTGCCCCCTAATGTACTATAACTGGGCACTGCGGGCAAGATGAGTGTTACGAGCCCACGGCCTTGCCGGCGGTACACAGGATGTCAAATCCACTGAACATTGCCCGTTAAAGTACCTGTAAAAGAGAGAGAGAGTGAAGCAACATTGCAGCAGAGAGAAAGGGAAGAAAGATTATCAACTAAAGGAGGAAAGTCAATTAGATGAAATGCATTTGATTCCACCCTGTCTAACAGTTGGACAGGAGAAGAACCACCCCAGTTATGAGAGCAGTACTCCAAGTTAGGGCGAATGAATCCCATATAAACTTGAAGTATCTGCTCAGGAGTGAAGTAGCTACTGCATCTGTACAGCATTACCAGCTTTCGGGAGGCGGCTTTAACAATGTTGTGGATGTGTGGCTTCCATGACATATTAGAGGAAATAGTGAGGCCTAGCATATCTATTTTAAAATTTGGCAGAATGATTGCATCTTGAAATGTGATTGGAGGGAGATCACCTAATTTGGAAAGTGTAATTGGTAAATACCGAGTTTTATTACTATTGAATTTAACCAACTTTCTACTTCCCCATTTGGAGATGCTGCACAGATCCGCATTAATAGATGAAACGATATCAGCTCTAGAAACAGATCTAGTTTGAGAATTAGGGGGGAGGGAAAAATGTGAAGAAGAGTGAAGAGTAGAATCATCTGCGTAAGAATGGATAGAATTAGTTGTAGTGTGAAGTAAATCATTGATTAAAAGAAGGAAGAGAGTAAATGAAAGAACAGAACCCTGTGGGACACCACTATTGGTAGAGAAAGAGCTAGAGATCGATCCCTCATCAACAACTGCCATGGATCGATTCTCAAGAAAGCTAGAAATCAGAGAACAAAGTGGGGGAGTGAAACCATAAGAGGGAAGTTTAGAAAGCAAAGTCTTGTGTTATACCCTGTCAAATGCTTTGGAGATGTTGAGGACCATGATGCAAGTTTCCCCATAACCCCTAAGAGAGGATGACCAAAGATGGTGCAGTAGGAGAGCAGATCACCAGTAGATCTCGCTTGGCAAAAGCCATACTGGTGATCCAACAAAAGAATAAAGCTTTCAAGGTGATGGAGAAAATGTGAGTTTAAGATAGTTTCAAAAATCTTGGAGAGGGATGAAGTTAGGGCAATGGGGCGATAGTTAGAGGGATTGGAATGGTCACCCTTCTTCGGGATGGGTTTAACCGAGGCGTGGTTGCAAGAAGAAGGAAAAGTTTGAGTTTTTGAGGCAAAGGCTGTTATAGATAGTTTAACCCCATAAATTTGTAGGTAGCATGTCAACAAGTCATGCACCATGTTTTAGCATACTGAATTAGAATTGAACATGGAGTTTTATGAAAATTCAGAGTTGTTTTTCTAATCACTTAAACATTTTACTACACTACTGTACCTCTAATAAGATGGAATGTTTAGTAATGCTGGGAAAATATTTGAAAATACAGGTTGACAATCCCTTATCCGAAATCCTTGGGACCAGATGCATTTCGGTTTTTGGAATTTTTCGGTTTTCAGAATGGTTAGGGTTTTTTTTTTTTTTTTTTTTTTTTTTTTTTTTTTTTTTAAGACAGGGATCAGCCCACCCGAGCACAGGTCACTGACCCACATTGGGACCTGGGGGCTAAAATATAATAATAATAATAATAATAATAATAATAATTCATAGGTCTAGGTCGTGTTTCTCACTTTTGATCTTTTTTTCATTCTTGTATTTCTTTATTATTATTATTATTATTATTACAGTATTATTGTTATTATTATCATTGTTATCATTCTTATTTTATTTTTGTGTATTTTTTATTAAAATTTTTATTTACTGTGCTATGAATAGTTATTATTATTACTGTATTATCATTATTATTATAATTATTATTATAATTATTATTACTATTACATTTTCACCCCCCAGGCCCCGATGTGGGTCAGTGACCTGTGCCCGGTTGGGCTGCCACCAAAAAAAAAAAAAAAAATGCTCCACAAAAAAACTTTCGGTTTTCAGAGCTTTTTGGTTTTTGGAATTTCGGATAAAGGGCTGTCAACCTGTACTGTACAGTTCAGTACATGAACAAAATAAAAATAAAAAGGATATGTATTAAATGTTTTTTAAATTTCAAACACTGTACAGTATTGTACTGTAGAAACTCCAATGATGACATATTTGAAGGTGCACACAAGAAAATATATCTTCCCATATGGGTCTGATGAATTTTGAAGTGATAAATACGGTTTATGTTGTCATGGTAGGTCTGTCAAAAATCCTTCGTCTGTGGTGTTATAATGATTCACACAAAGTGGCACTGTAATATACTTTTTTTACCGTGTGTACATCAAAATAGTTAAACAATTTGAGTTTGTACAACTTAGTGAGGTTGTTGTACTGTTACCGTACTGTAAATAGAGGTTTATCATGAATTCCTTTGTGCTGTGTGATGGAGAAGAATTATCATATGATATACCGATACAGTATGTGGATAAGTAAAAAGTTACTGAAAGTAACTTGCACTGCTTATGTCCATACCAGTTGTTACAAAAACACAGTTGTGATTTGTTGCCAGTTCCTAAGTGAGTCATGCTGCCTCAATTGCAAATTCATCACCAGATTTTTTCTTCTCAAATTTCTTGTGCAAATTTTGAATATTGCTGAAGATGACAAAGGTAGAAGGGGGGCTTAGTTTATGGGTCAGTTTTTCTTCTTGTATGAATTATATTAATCAGCTTCATAATTATTGTCTCAATTCTTGGAGAAAGTATGGGGTTGAAATATTATGTAATACAGTACTGTACAAAGGCTTCCAAATTTTTCAACAGGTTTCACAGCCAGATGTCAACCCTCAGTGTGAAGGACTTCCAGAGTGTGAAGAACCTTGGTTAATCCATGTTGTTGCCACTGGAAACAATGATTCTATTCATCACTTATGGGGTATTCATGGTGCCCCATCCTTCCTGGTGGTAACAACTTCCCTGGATACAGGTCTTAATGTCACTTGGACAGATTTTATAAAGTTTTCACCATTATCAGTGACCTTTGACGAGAAACCAATACATATATTTGGTTTTTCTATCCCCAATGTAAGTATAACTTGTATATCATTAATTTTGGAATGAACCTACAGTAATTAAGTCATCACCATACAGTGAAGTAAATGTACAGTCACGGTCAAAAGTCATATTGCCTCTCGTGCTGCTCCACAAACCCTGAGATTCAGACTCATGAACCCAAAGCAGTAAACACTGATGCATTATTCTGTCCATAAATGCTTTGGATTCACGAGTCTGAATCTTGGGGTTCGTGGAGCAGCAGAATAGATGACAGAACTTTTGACTGTAACTGTACAGATAAAATACTGTACATACTAGTAATAAAGAAATTCTCTCTTTGACAAACTCACATGATTACCTTGAAACAGTAGTCATATGGGTAGTTGTTTAACCTTCTGGGCATCGATCACGGATATATCATTGATAAACAATAGGTGTAGGTTGGTGCTGATCACGGATATATCCATGATGAAATGTTATCAGTACCTCATGGCATTACATGCAGTACAATTAGCTTGATTTTTTATGGAGTGTTTCAAGCAACTCTAGGCCACACACCACAGGATCATGCGTCATTTACTGCCTGATGCAAGCATGCAGCATGTAACGTAGGCGACCTTTCCTGTCTCCTGAAGATGCTGCTGAGCTCACTTTTTTGTAAAAGAGAGGGAGAGTATTTATCGATTTGCAGATTGTGTTCTGGGGTAATGGTTAACCAGTGCAGTTGGTGAGTTGTCCTTCTTTTTCTCTAAACACAGTGCCTCTGCACACATGGTTATATAGTTTTGGAAGTGGAGACAAACTCTGTCCAAGCAGCCATTTTTACTTGGTTGACAAATATGCATCTGATAGCCATTATCAAAGCTAATGATTCAGATTCACCTACACTGGGCTAGACAAATCTGTATACTAATTCACTGTATCCCTTCCATTTCCTGAAGAATATAATGCATCATTAAATCACTTCCAATGATAAGTACGGTACGGTGTATTAATGAAATAAGATTGCATGATAGCTTGATAGATAATAGGCAGCTCCAGGCCTTTGCAGGGGCCTGGTGACTTATATTTCATCTGCATTTTGAAAATGTACTCAATGATGTGGCTGTTGAATGGTTAAAATCCACCGCCTCCCATTTGCTAACAAGTCAATACAGTATAGCATGTGCACAGTATTTGGTCATGTTTTTAGTGTTTTACTTGCTTTGGTACTTCTAGTTTATATTTATTTGTATTAGTTTTTTTGTTTTTGTTTTTTATAATGAACCACATCAAGGCCTGGGGGGCAAAAATATAATAAAATAATAGTAAAATTGATAAAAATAAATAAAAATGAATACAGTAGAACGTCGACATAACACGAGATACGTTCCAAGACAGGTCGCTTTAAACTGAATTCGCACTAAATTGAAGTGTTGTTTCAATGGAATATTTAGTTTAGTACTTGAGAGAAACACAAATACTAAAAAGACTGAGAGTCTACCCAGATGCACCTCAGCCCATCTCCTAGAATAAACAAAACATTGTTTTTTGTAGTACAGTATTATGTTAAAACAAACACTCATAAATCAGGTGAGGTGATATGTTTGACATTTGATGCCAAGGTCTAGTGATTATTTATTTTCTGTCCTTAAGAGTAACTAAGTTTTTCTCTTATAAAATGTCACTGAACTGACATGTTCTAATTAGTTTTATTACAAATGGCTAAAAAAAATTTCTCTTGTGCAAAATATATGACGTTTATATTCAAATTATTCGCTGTCTTGCAAGGATTCTAGCAATGCAAATTATATTCTCCTAACTTTAGTCGGTGATATTATATAAGATAAAAACTGTAAGCCTATAACCACCCAACCCTGGCTGGGAAGATGGGGGGAGGGGGGTGGGAGGTGACAGTGACACGTTGACAGTTGTGCCAAAGGTCTGGTGAAGTACAGTATTTATTTGTTTATTTATGTCCTTTAGATTGAGTTTTTTGTTTTTATAAATTGTCACAGAAGTGACCGGGGAGAATATAATTTACATTGCTGGAATTCTTATAAGATAGTGATTAATTTGAATATAATCATGCTATAGTTTGCACCAGACAAAAAATTTAGTAATCATTTAGTACATTATTTTTAGCACATGTACAATACAGCTTTGCGCCTAAGGACAGTGTAGCGTGCCCAGAGAAACATTAGGCACGAATTTTAAAATGTGATGCGCCAGATTGACTCGCGCAAAATAGGAAAGATTCGCTTTAAATTAAAACATTGTCCTTAATTGTGGATGTCGCTTTTTATCAATAATCTTAAATTGAATCGCTTTAAATTGACGTTCTACTATAATTATAATAAAGACAATATTAATAATACTAATAAAAATGTTAAATAATAATAATAATAATGATAATAGCCATAAATAAATAAAAGAAAACTAAAAAATCAAGAGTGAGAAATGATTTATGTATGATGTGTCATCAAAGTAAGAAACAATTGAAACCCTGCAATTATGTGTAAATGAGGCAGAAAGTCAGATCAGCAACCTGGAACTTGGTCAAAATTTTTGTGATGCCATATGGCAGCAGGGTCTACCATTAAACAACACATTATGCTTCCAATATCTTCCCAGGCAGTAGTACCTCCCTGTTTGATAGCTGCCTTCTACCTACTCCCAGTTGAATGTGATTTTTTTTATTATAATTTTTTTTTTTTATTAAGTTAGAAATGAACACAAGATGACAGGATTGCATGGCATGAAATAGGTAAACACTGGTTTGAAAACAGATTAGTGGATGAATGGAACAAGTTACCAAATATCATCATTAACTCGAATACGCTGGATAGCTTCAAACATAGGTTGGATGCTTATATGAGCAATAGGGGTTGGGTATAAACGGTACTGCCCAGTATGGGTCAATAGGCCGCTGTAGTTTCCTCCATTCTTATGTTCTTATGGCATATTCAGACTCATCACTAATGATTGTTTATTTAATTTCTACATGTTATCAGATTGTTTTTACTGATAGGAAAATGTCATTTTGTTACATGATAAGATTGTAAGTGAGAGCAAACAGTCATGATAACTCAAAGACTGACATTATCTATCTCAAACTTCTTATCTCGATACGACAGTGAAAGGTGGGGTTGATTAGTTGTCGATACTGTTAGAAGACTTATAAAATTACTGTAAAGAATTAATTGTTGTGTGTGGGGAAACAGGTACCCATGAGAAGGCAGCATAGCAATAACATGAAGAATGTTACTGTACAATGCTATATTCATGATATGATATAGGTAATGGTATGTTCATGGTATGATATAATGACATGATTGTGGTATGATATAATGGTATGCTCATGATATATTTATTTGGTATGCTCATGGTATGAATTTTGGTATGTTCATGGTAAAGTTGTATGTTATGACTGGAATGCTGTATTGTTGTCATAATGATTTGTTTATATGATAATGACCTTGGATTCATTATATGATAAGCTTATATGTCATGACATAGCAAGATTGACAGTCTTTGTTTGTCATGTAAGTATGGTGGCTATGATGGCAGTACAAACACCAAATAACATCACAAAGCACAGTCATAAGAGCCACCATCCATAAATTGATACTTCACTGACTCATTCCATTCTCTTTCATTGTTCAGTTTAGTTTTTATTTATACTAATACCTGAGTAGAATACAGTACTGAATGCCAGGCTTGTATCTTGAACCAGTAGCTGCCAGCAAAATTCACCAATTCATCTGACTTCTAGGCTGGTTCATATTCTTCAGGCATAAACAACTTCCATATTTATACAATTATAGTTAGCTCTCTCATGAGCTTTAGCTTTTTTACCATTCTGTTTAAATATTACTACTGTATTGTTATGTATCACGCTTTTGTCCACTTTTTCATACTTTTGTCCAGTATATTGTTGGATGATTATAATCTAGAGCAAACACACTTTTCCCTCATTTGTCAACTCTTACTGCAGTAGTATTCTCCTTTCACAACAAGGCCACGAGTATCAATTTTGTATTTCCCAGCTTCATTAAATAGGAACTTACATTGATCAGGAAATTTTTTTATACAATAGTAACTGTTATTGTTTCAGCTTATTTTGTTCGATGATACAGATGACTCGGGAACACTTGACAACTCTACTGAACCATATATTGTGGTCCCCATGACAAACTTTTATTGGGAGATAAAAGAAGTATTCAATGAAAGTACTCGTGAGTCTGCTGTTCTCATGGAAACTACAAAGTTTCAAGATAAGCCCCTGCCCATGGAAACCAAAATTTCTTTTCAGGTAATGTAATGTCCAGGGTTTATTAGCTAGGAGAGTATAACTTAGTTCTGAGTCTCAAGAGAACTGTAGGAATCACTTTTCATAGGTGTACATACAATACTAGTTGTAGTCCTAGTGGTAATTGTAGTAGTAGGTGCCTTCAGGTCCTCGCCAATCTTAAGTCTACTGGTGTATGCTGATTAGTCGCCCCTTGATCTTCGACGTCAGTATCTCCAGGTCCAGTGTTGGTTTTGCCCCCACCTCCTTCCACAGTCTGTAACCAACACTTGTATAGTTGATGAAGGGGGGGGGGGGGGGGGGCATTACCATCTTTCTCTGGTGCTGGGTGGAGGGGGTTGGGTAACAAGGGAGAGGATGTCCTTTTCTTCATGGAGGAAGTCAGCCTTCTGTATAAGCTTTGAGTTTCGTCTTTTAACATTTAAATGGTTTTTATAAAAGTTCTGTAATATTTTTAATTCTGAATTTGGGCTAAATATAATTGAGCCTACTTGAGACAGCAACTACGGGATTCATTAGCCTACGAGAGACAGCAACTTTACATATAGGAAGCAGGCTTTTTTTTTCTTTTTTTTTTAGCCATATTTCAGAAGAAAAAAAAGTGAGTCATATGCCATAAAATACGGTTACCCGGTAATAAAAAAAGTAATTGACCAATATAGAATGTAATATTTGAAGTTCTTCATTTGTTGATGAGAATATTTAATTTCCTCAGTGGGATGAATGACAGCACTAATGATTGTTAACCAGACCACTGAAGTCAGGTGTTGCAACGAAAAGTACAGTACAGGTACACCACCGATTTTCCGGCACCCTTGGTTCCAAAGCCTTGCCGGATTATCCATTTTGCCGGACCAACCGAGGTCAGGTAATAATACAGGTTGACAATCCCTTATCCGAAATCCTTGGGGCCAGAGGCATTTCGGATTTTGTAATTTTTCGGTTTTCAGAATTTTTTTTTTTTTTAATGTGTATTAGCCCACCCGGGCATAGATCACTGACCCACATCAGGGCCTTGGGGTGGGGGGGGGGGGGGGAATATAATAAAAATAATAATAATAATAATTCATAGGTCTAGGTCGTGTTTCTCACTTTTGATCATTTTTTCATTCTTTTATTTCTTTATTATTATTACAGTTGTACCCCACTTAACGCGGTCAATAGAACCCAGAGGGTTCCGCGTTAAGTGAACAACAGAACATATGGGATTAATTCCGATAGAAACCAGCCCGACCCCCAAACTCCACTTTTTGAAGACACATAACTATGTTGTAGTAAAAATAACATTTTAATTTTATGATGGTACATGCACACAATTAAAACTTAAGAGAAATAGAGAAATACAGTCTCCAAGTTAATGTCCATTCAAATAATGGACTCAACTCCCTCCCCCTCTTCTCACACTACACTGCTGGCTCTTCCCTCTCTGAGAAATTTTTGGGGGAAAACCACTAAATTTTAATAAATAATACCTCAAACTAAAGTTAGGATAATACAATTGACATTGCTGGATTCCTTGTAAGACCAGGAATATTTTGAATATAAATGTCATATATTTTGCACAAAAGATAACATATTTACTCTGAGAAAGCATTTTATCTAAAACTTGTATGTCTAATGCAAAATATATGATGTTTATATTCAAAATGATCATCAAATTATAAGAATTCCAGCAATGTAAATTATATTCTGGCCGGGTAATTTGTATGAATTTTATGAGCTAAAACAAATATCATCAGTTAATAAAAAAAAAATATTCTTCACGACACTATCTGTCAATCAAAGTACCCTACCTTGCCTCCCCCCCCCTCTTCCAACCGCGCAGTCACTCCCAACCCTCCCCCAACCCCCCACCAATCGTCCCTTCAAGAGAAAGAGTGGGTGAAAAAAATAAATTTTAACATTTTGTATTAAATAATACCTCAGATTAAAGTTAGGATAATATAATTGACATTGCTGGATTCCTTGTAAGACCAGGAATATTTTGAATATAAATGTCATATATTTTGCACAAAAGATAAAATATTTACTCAGAGAAAACATTTTATCTAAAATTTGTATGTCTAATGCAAAATATATGATGTTTATATTCAAAATGATCATCAAATTATATGAATTCCAGCAATGTAAATTATCTTCTGACCGGGTAATTTGTATGAATTTTATGAGCTAAAACAAATATCTTCAGTTAATAAAAAAAAAAAAATATTCTTCACAGGGTAACAGATGGTCGGTTGGTCCCTCCATCCCCCCCCACCCCCCACCAACCGTCCCAAGGAGATGTGTGGGAAAACCAGAATATTTAACTTTTTAGTAATAAATAATACCTCAAACTAAAGTTAGGATAATATAATTGACATTGCTGGATTCCTTGTAAGACCAGGAATATTTTGAATATAAACGTCATATATTTTGCACAAAAGATAACATACTTACTCAGATTAAACATTTTATCTAAAAATTTTATGTCTAATGCAAAATATATGATGTTTATATTCAAAATGATCATCAAATTATAAGAATTCCAGCAATGTAAATTATATTCTGACCGGGTAATTTGTATGAATTTTATGAGCTAAAACAAATATCTTCAGTTAATAAAAAAAAAAAAATATTCTTCACAGGGTAACAGATGGTCGGTCGGTCCCTCCCTCCCCCCACCCCCACCAACCATCCCAAGGAGATGTGTGGGAAAACCAGAATACTTAACTTTTTTGTAATAAATAATACCTCAAACTAAAGTTAGGATAATATAATTGACATTGCTGGATTCCTTGTAAGACCAGGAATATTTTGAATATAAATGTCATATATTTTCCACAAAAGATAACATAGTTACCCAGAGAAAAAATGTTATCTAAAATTTGTATGTCTAATGCAAAATATATGATGTTTATATTCAAAATGATCACCAAATTATAAGAATTCCAGCAATGTAAATTATATTCTGGCCGGGTAATTTGTATGAATTTTATGAGCTAAAACAGGCAGTCAGGCAGGGTGGCGGGTGGGGCAAATCTAAAAATAGCGTCTCGAGCCGGACACTCACCGCGTACAGGATGTCGTCGACTTACGACCTAGATTGGTTACGACCGCCCGGTCGTAAGTTGATCTGGTCGTAAATCGGCATATGTTATAATTACCTTACGTATATTATAATGTGTAATGATAATATAATCATCTTTAAGTCATATTTTATCAACATTTTCTTTGTTCATTATTGTTACGGTCGTCAGGTTTAAGTCAAGCACTGCATACTACAGTACAATTGGTTTATTATTTACCCAACATACAAAAAAAAAAAAAAAAAAAAAAAAAAAAATACAGGTGCAAAACATATAAAACATTTTAGTTGCAAAACATACAAACATACAAAAAACATCTTATTGGCCGCTGGCGCTTGGCTGTGGATCGTCGATGTCGTCAGCTGGGGCAGCGTTTGGGGTAGCCGGAGGAGTTGTTTTTTTCATGAACATGGTGAGCTTTGTCTTAATTGTTTGTGTCTTCCTCGTCTGCACTCGCTGCTTCCCCAGTCACTCGAACATTATGAAATTGAAATCTTTTCTTGAATCTCTTGAACCAGCCAGTACTTGCTGCAAATTCTTGACTGTAGTCTTCTTCGGCGCGCTCCTTCAAAGTCTGAAATAGACTTCTAGCCTTCGTCTGCACAGTAAAAGGGCTTAACGGTGTCTGCTTCTGGATCTGATCTTCCATCCAAATGTAAAGCAATTTCTCCATTTCGTGGAGAGGCCCAGTCCGTTGCTTCGTTATAATTGTCGATTGCATGGGTGCAGAACCTTTCACAGCTTCACGAACCCTTTCTTTATCCTTCAAAATCGTCGACACAGTAGAGTGTGATAACGTCAGATCATGTGCAATCACATTCACTTTCTTACCTCCTTTGTGCTGTTTAATCACCATCATTTTAGTGTTGAAATCAATGACCTTTCTTTGCTTCTTGGCAGGTTGAGGAGTAGATAAAGACAGTTTCCTCTTGGTAGACATCTTGGGGGGGGGGGGGGGGGTGGTTCAAGAAAAATTTCCAAGACAAAGGACAGACACAAGGCAAACAGACATGGAGGGAAGTGTGCTGTACCAGCGAGCGTGTTTGTAATTGAGCGCGGGAATGCGTGCGGCTCCAGCTCCCGGCAGCGCCAGGAGGCTGGGGCCGAAACTGTCGTACCGCCGGTCGTAAAGTCGAACAGACGTAAGTTGCGTAGGTCGTACGTCGACGACTACCTGTATATGTGGAAAAAATCCGTGTTAAGTGAAAGTTCAGCTCTGGCGAGGCACCGCGTATATGAAAAAACGCGTTAAGTGAAACCGCGTTAGGCGGGGTAATACTGTATTATTATTACAGGTTGTACCTCTCTAGTCCGGCAACCTCGGGACCTGACCGGTGCCGGACCATGGAAATTGCCGGACCATGGAAATTCACCCTTTTTTCTGGATAGATAGTGACTTGTGCTTATGCTTGGAAGCACTAGCACCACTTTCTCTGCATCATGGTCTCTTTGAAGACATATTGAAGGGTTAAATGTCGTAAAGTAGCTTCTCAAATTTCGCGAGTTTTTAATTCTTAACGTATTTTATTGGAACACACCAAAAAATAAATAAAAAAAAAAATTTGACGGCGGAAACTTGAATTTCGACGGGTTTGAACGGCCCGCCAACGTGCAGACGACGTGCATAATCGTGTAAACAGCGTCATTTCTCTTATGTACAAAAGATTCATTATTGTTTATTACTGAATGTCTTTTTTATTGAATTAATGTTTATGTGTGAAAAATGAGCAATACAATTCATTAATAATACGTAGAATATTAAAACACACGAGGAAATGACACTGCATTGTTTTCGTTGATTACAAAGCCAGTGACTGACTGGTTCTACATATAAAACTGAAGAAAATAAGACCTTGGTTGTAGCTGTAGTAAAATTAATATGGTTGTTTTAAGTAATGTTATTTAATGTTAATAAATGGAACAATAGAAGTAGCTAACGATAATGGTAAAGAAAAAAAGAGAGATCGCATATATACTGTAAGTGTGCATGCGCACACGTGAAAATATATAGTCATTACTTTACATAAGAATATGAAAGCAACACTTATTTACTGTTCATATATATTTTAATTAATGTTTCTGAATTTGTTTTTCTTGAATTAATGTGTGCGTGTGCAAAATTAACAATACAATTTATTAATAATACGTCGAATATTAGAGGAAACGAGACGGCTGCCGGCATTGTTTATGTTATAGCTTACGAAACCAGTGACTGATTGGTTCTACATATAAAACTGAAGAAAATAAGACCCTGAGTTTAGCTGTAGTAAAATTAATGTAAAAAATGAATATGGTTGCTTGAAGTACCTGTAATGTTATTTAATGTTAATAAATGGAACAATATAAGTAGCTAACCATTAATGGTAAAAAAAAAAGTGAGACTGCTCGTATGTAAGTGCGCACATGTGAAAACATATCTTCATTACTCTACATAAGAATATGAAAGCAACACTTATTTACTGCTCATATATATTGAAGGGTTAAATGTTGTACTCTGTGTAGACAAGCAGAGAGAGAGAGAGAGAGAGAGAGAGCAGCTGAACTGCCGGATGTAAACAAACCTTAATTTCCCGCGGCTTTTTTTTTTTAAGGGGATTAGCCCACCCAGGCATAGGTCACTGACCCACATTAGGACCTGAGGGGCAAAAATTTAATACTCCTGTAATAATAATAATATTTCATATAAAAAAAAAAAAAAAAGAAAAAAAAAAAGAAAAAAAAAAAGCTGCCTATCTACCTATTGAGCAAACTAAAATCATTCCGGACCACGGGAGTTTCCGGACCACAGAATGCCGGACTAGAGAGGTACAACCTGTATTATTATTATTATTATTATTATTATTATTATTATTATTATTATTATTAGTTTATTATTACAGCACTCCTGTATTATTGTTATTTTTATTAATATTATTATTGTATATTATTATTATTATTATTATTATTAATGTTATCATATTATTTTATTTTGGTGTATTTTTATTAAAATTTTTATTTACTATGAATAATTATTATTATTATAATTATTATTACTACAGTAGTGCCCCGCTTAACGTGGTCAATAGAACCCACAGGGTACCGTGTTAAGTGAAAACCGCGCTAAGTGAACAACAGAACATATGGGATTAATTCCAATAGAAACTAGCCAGACCCCCAAACTCCACTTTTTGACGACACACAACTATGTTGTAATAAAAATTTTATTTTAACTTTATGATGGTATGAACAAACAAGTAATATAGAAGAGGTTAGGTTAGGAAAATTAAAGGTTAGGTGTAACACGTTAGTAGAAGACACACACTGCGCAACCTTGCCCAGGCGGGAGGGAGGGAGGCAGGCGGGTGGCGGGTGGGGCGAATCTAAAAATAGCGTCTCGAGCCGGACACTCTGCGCGTATACGTGGAAAAAACCCGCGTTAAGTGAAAGTTCGGCTCTGGCGAGGCACCGCGTATACTTGAAATTGCGCTAAGCGAAACCGCGTTAAGCGGGGTATTACTGTAATACATTTTTGCCCCCCAGGCCCTGATGTGGGTCAGTGATCTATGCCTGGGTGGGCTAATCCCTATTAAAAAATAAAAATAAATAAATATAAATAAATAAATAAATAAATAAATAAAAAAAAAAAAAAAATTGCCCCACAAAAAAAAATCTTTCGGTTGTCAGAGCTTTTCGGTTTTCGGAATTTCGGATAAAGGGTTGTCAACCTGTAATTCAACAATACACCTCTGAACCACTAATTATACACCTCCTGTGTTTCTAAAGCACCATGGACTGCTAGAAACTTAAATTAAACAAATATTAATGTAAAATAAATGTGAAAATGCCATAATTTTTAGCAACATTATTGCACACACTTTTATCTCTAGTGCAAACTATGTGATGTTTGTACTCAAATTAATCACTATCTTACAAGGATTCAGCAGTGCAATTTATATTCTGCTAAGTCTACTCAGCTTCTGTTTTATAAGATAAAAACTTTAAGCCTAAAACTAGCTTCACCTAGGCTGGGAGGAAGGGAGGGAGGGAATGAAGTTAAGTGCCCCTTCATAATTTTGTCCGGACTAAAGGAGGTGCCAGATAATCGGTGGTGTACCTGTACTTGTTCTGCTTCAGCTTTCCTCTTTTTAGATGTACTCATTATCATTTACATTTTATGGATTAGGGCAACATCACACAAGTACAAATTCTGACAGACCACAGTAATGTCCTCTTCAGTGAGAAACAGAGAGAAGACTGAGGCACTGATCTTCTCTAGTGTTAGTGCTGGACACTCGATCAGTGGAGACTTTATTGAGATGTGGGTGTGGCTGTCCCTGTCATAAGTCGAGAGTGAGTTTTACAGGCAAGGTTTTACTGACCTCTCTTTGCCTAATCCTAATCCTTTTGGATAACCATACTTTGGGGTATTCCCAAGGTCAGGTCAACAAGTGATAAACTAGTCTTGCTGTGATGGGTGGCCAACTCCCACATAATAATGATCATTTCTTAGATTTTAAAATTATTTTTTTCCTTATTGCTAATGCAATGGCAAACCATGGAAATAATTTGGTGGGCCACATTTGGCCCACTGGCTATGTCTTGCCCACCCATGGATCTAAAACACCTAATCCATCTGCATATCTGAATTACCCCATGAATCATGTTATGCCTGTAGGCCTGCTAGCCCTCTGAGGACATAGGCTATGCATACTGTACTGGTATATGTCTCATCACAACTTGTCATACACCCATGCCTAAGGGCATAGCATGATCTCTATTCACTTGTTTTGAATAAGGGTTATGAAAGGGACGTGAGGAGTATGTAAATTACAGTATTCCCTTTAAAGCTTGCGTCCCTCGGAAACTCACGGATTGCCATGGAAAATAAATAAAATAAATCTGAGGCTGTGTTCCAGGGATCAAGAGGTGTCAACACTACAGGGCAGTACAGAGCACCATATTTCCCAGGTCATAAGATGCACCCTATAATTAGCAAGGTGTATTTTGGAAAATTAAATTTTGCAGATTTAATAGCCTACTGTACTGGCAAAGCCAAGTCATTGGCTATATGCTATCATGTTTCTTACTACCACAGCCCACGATCACTTTATGGACCTATTATGAAACATTTGTTGGTATTAATAAAATTTACCTAATTTAATACAAAAGGATATAATTATACGTACAGTGAGTTCTGCTATAATGCGTGTTTTGACAACGCGAATTGGCTCTAACGCGATTTATGAATAGAGGAACGATATTTGTATAACGCGAACGCTTGTTTGCTGTAACGCGATTTTTGCTTACTATTTCTCCAACTTTGTGGTATTAACTGTGATTATGGTAAAGAAGAATATCTCCAAGAAGCGTTCTGGTGATCGCATTCCCGGTGATGATCGTAAAAGAAAGGCTATAACACTTGAAGAGAAGCTCGATGTTAACAACCTCAAAATCACCCTTCTCCCCCATCAAGTTATATTAAATAATAATAATAATAATAATAATAATTAATATTTCTTCATGGTAAAGTGTTACATTTACTGTATGATTTCATTATTAGATATGAATGTAACATTTATTTAGACTGTGCTAACCTTTGTGTTAGGCTAACTACTAAAATTTTTTCGATTTCGAGTAGTAATCTGCACCTAACCCTATTTTCTCCATAAGCCCTGTTATTTCTATTACGCGAATTTCTATAACACGATGTTTTACAAAAACACAACTATCGCGTTACAGCAGAACTGACTGTATGGGTACCTATGGTATACACATTACCAATACTTATCGGTACCGGGCATGTTCACTAGGAAGTGTCCAGTACAGGGATTGTTTACATCCTGTGCACCAGATCAGCTGACATATCAGAGGTATTGTCCTTGCATTGTCACTACCACAACTATCACTGTGTGGGCCTAATGTCCATACAGTGTTATTTCATGTTTGTTTATTTATTAATATTATTTCAGATTTATTATGTTGTCTTATGCATACATAATGTTGTTATGCATGTGCATATACTGTAGCTATTTATATATGTATTTTGCTCACTCCTGGGACTGGCATGAAAAACTTTCGGATTTTGCTTTCTCACGAGGTCCATTTTACCTAAGCTCAGCGAGCTTTAAAGGAATACTGTATCACCATTTACCATGATCATTTTAGGGTTTCACAGGAGAACCCCCAAAAACCTTTGGTAAAAATATTAATTAATTATTCCCCACTGACTGTGTCATAAATGTGCTATCAGGATCAAGCCCCTATTTTTATATTGTCTATTTCTCAGGATGATGTGACATGGAGTACAATAAAAGCTTTTTTTTGGACTTGGACTATTGGGAGATTTATATTTTATTTTTTCCTTTTCCTGTCAATGTTAGGTCATAGGGAAACTCCAGACATTTTATGGAATTACAGTGTTGATAGATCTGTTTTGGAGAAAGAAAAAATTACTGTAATTTCTTTTCCTGCTTGAACATTGGTCAAATCCTTATCTTCTTGTTTTGTCTCAGAAAGTGGGTAAGAAAAAAAAATGCTCTTTCTTCATTCTGTTTTTTATAATGTTCAAGTTTGTGTTTTACTGGGCTACTTCATTTTCCTTAGTCTTTTATTAAGTTTAAATTATTTTGAGGTTTGGTGATGGTTTTTCTCTTTGCCTTTCTTTGTGGATTCTTCCCATTCTTACTAGCCTGAACAGTAGTACTGAGCCTAATTAATTGGGGGCAGTTTCACCCAAATTGTCTTGATTAAGACTATGTGGTCTGATATGGTAAGTGGCTATAATAATTATCAATAGCATCTGACTGGGGGTTCCAGGATAACATTGTGAGACTTTATATAAGGGAAAGGAAAGTTAGATTGTGTGTAGTACATTTCTGGCATTTATGGATGTCATATGAAAATAATGGGCCAACTGTCCTTTGGAACATATCTCTGTAGCATCTCTTCCATCTTGTCTATCTGGTTTGGGCTGACTAGAAGCCTTCTGACAAAATGATAAGCTTAAAACAGAGGATTGATTCTGAATTCCTATTCTTTGCAAGCCTGTGGCTGGCTGGCTCAAATACCCCTCTTCACTAAGGATTTTGTTGCTTGGTTACTTGGAATTCAAAGTACAGCATGCCCTGACAATTTGCGAACCTCGATTATTCGCACATGACACCCTGGATGTACCCAAGAATGTCTAAGGGTAGTTTTAAAGCTGCTGGCATTTTTGCGGCCAGGACAGGGAGCCATTCTTTCTAGAGACAGTAATTTCTTTTACCTGTATTGTGTATGTGTGTGTGTGTGTGTGTATAGAAACACACACACAAAACACCTACAAATAAATAATAATGGGAAAATCCTCTCACAAATATTCAGAAACAAGACAACAAAATGTATTAAAAATGTGATTGTTTACCCTCAAGTCAACTCCGTGCTTTGTTATAACATTAATAACAAAATACATACATACAATATAGGTAAAAGAAATAATTGTCTTAAGGGCAAACGCATAAAGGGAATATACATTTCTTTGCACACAAGTAAGCCCCCCCCCCCCCACCCCACCCCCATCATCAAATGTTATTTGTAGATTTGGTTATTCACATCCATTTTGCGAACCTAACCTCCGTGAATCTTAAGGGCATGCTTTAGTAGAATGGCTTATAACAAAGAAACTCTGGTACATTGCTTTGGCATAAAATGAGCAGATTGGGCAGAAATGCCATATAAGATACCTCCTGTTGCCAGAGGACAGATGTTGTACCTGATATCTCCCTATTTTGGGGACAAAGAGTGGGATGAAGTCGAAGGGTGATTGGTTTACCCAAATGAGATAATAGATCAACTATGACTGACACACTGTAATTGGGGGTTATCAGATGCTTCTTGGCTGTGGAATTTGACATTATGAGGGATATCAGCATTATTCCTCCATTTTTTTTTAGTAATTCTAGCTATCACTGACTTTTTTTAATACCCTATATAACTTCTTGCAAAATACCAACATAGTCTACAAAATTTTTATGAAACGGATGTTTGCAGATAGCAGCTTATGGGCTGGAAGGAAGAAGTACAGTATTGCCACATCTACTACGAACCCCAAACTCTGCACAGTTTGATATGGTTCTAGATCATTTGGTACTGAACCTCAACACTACTGATGATGAGTAAGTGTAATCCTTGATTGCCTTGCAATCAATGTTCTTTGTATAACACTCCATAGATGTTTGAAACCTAATTTTCAGCTTGGCATCAGCAAAAGGACTCATGTATTTACCTACCAAGTCTTCAGGTTGCAACCCTGGCAAACCCTTGGCAGTGATAGCTGGCACTAATTAGACAATAAGTACAACTCTCCCATCTCATTCCTAGCTTTCAGAGAAGAGACTGAGAGCAAGTACCTATTTACAGAGTACCTCTCAAAATACACTTCACAAACAAAAGACACGAATCAATTGAACATGTGATGTCGAACGTGAACTGTAAACATTGCATAACCCCGCGCCACGCTTAAAACGTTGAGGATGGAATCGCGCTATAGCCAACATTCGTATGCAAAAGTTCATGTTTTACAAACAGCGTTCCCCTATTCATCAATCGCGTTGACAAAACACGCATTGTAGTAGAAATGACTGTAACTGGTATGAGTGCTGTGATGTCATACAAGACGGTGGCTAGCATTCAGCTTGCTGGATCTCGCAAAATTCACGATATTTTACGCCAAATATAAGACTTGGTTACATTAGGTAGTGCTTGTTAAATTAAAAAACGCAAAATGAAATCGCGCGAATTATGAGATCTTACTGTATATGAAAAAGGAATACAAATATAATTAAAAATTTGCTTGGAGAACCATACAGCCCTTGGGGGAGGGGACAAGCCAGAGTCTAGGGGGAGCAAGCCAGGTCTGGGGGGGCAAGCCAGGTCTGAGGGGGGGTCTTCCCCCCCCCCCCCCTAACGGGCAGGACCTTCCACACTTTCCATGGGTCGCAAGTGTTATGCCATTATGATATTGCGCGAGTTTTTGCACATCACTTTTTCATAACACTGACAATACAAGAGAAGCATTCAGGTAGTGGCCATCGTAATGCTGATCCTTAGCCATCACTTAGTGATAAATAGTGTTAATTTTTTTACATCTTAAAACTGATCAAGCACATATTCATTGTATAATGGTCATTGCTTGTACAATATTGGGCACTTTATTCAATCAGACAATACAGTACACCTGACCTTCGCTTTATGCTATGGTTGCGTTCTGTGACAACACAGCATAATGGGAATTTGCAAATAGTGAATACTTAATCTTATGGGGAAAATTAGGTTATGTTCCACAACTACTACCATAAAAGTCAAAAGTAATGCTATAAAAGTTGTGAAAAATCATTACAATAATTTTATTTGGGTTAAAAATAAAGATACAGTAATATAATATAAAACTATAAACTAAGATATGAAGAGTATGGGTGTTTGTGCAGAAAGTGAAGTGTGAGGAGTAGCTGACTCACTACTCCTGCCGCATCCCATGATATTACATGCAGCACACTCACGCACACACACATTGCCACATTTCACAACCATTTCTGGAGCATTAATGCGATAAAAAATGTAGCAAAATCATTAAAATGCTCTAACGTGGCTTCGAATTAAATATACCGGTACACTGTATAATGTAATATAGTATACAGTCAACCCTTGCTTTACGCGGTCCCACATTCCGCGTTTCCACGTTTACGCGGTACCCTGCTGGAACCCGGGATGCTCACATTCCGTGGTGCGTGTACCCCTTTACGGTGAGAGTGGCTGGAGAGCCGCTCCATTTTTGGATCCAAACCTCCCGCCATCTCTCCCGCCCTCTCCCGCCATCCGCCATGTTGTGTAAGCGGCGCGAGCATGGTGCGCACAAGGTCGCCCAGTCATCAAAACATTAACGAGTTCTTCACCCGCCACCAACCACAGCCAGCCCAAGTCAGTGATAGTGATAATTATAGTGAGGATATGGACTTATATGGACTTTGAGGGGTTTGACAAAGAGGCCCTGCAAGCCTCTGTG
Source organism: Homarus gammarus (assembly GCA_958450375.1). Lineage (NCBI taxonomy): Eukaryota > Metazoa > Arthropoda > Malacostraca > Decapoda > Nephropidae > Homarus > Homarus gammarus. The sequence goes on along the minus strand of CAUDMG010002083.1, from coordinate 15,517 downwards.
GTGGATAGTGATACAATTGATACAAGTGATACAGGTGAGGGCCAATAATCTGCCCTCTGCCTTGGAACCAACCCCCCATCCCCGTGCGCCCAGCCATCTTTTCTACTAATGTAAGTGTTAAAAAACCTAATATTATTGATATTTCTCTTAATTATTAATTGTGTGTGCATACCATCAAAAAATTAAAAAGTTATTTTTACTACAACGTAGGTATTGTGTCTGAAAAAGTGGAGTTTGGGGGGTCGGCCCGGTCTCTATTTCAATTAATTCCATATGTTATGTTGTTCACGTTACGCGTTTCTCACTTTCTGCGGTACCCTGTGAGTTGAATTAACCGCGTAAAGTGAGGGTTGACTGTACAATATAATATTATATGATATAATATAATATAATATAATATAATATAATATAATATAAAACTAGTGCACCATATCTTCTGCAGAAATCATAATAGGGATTCTTTTCCCCATAAAATAAATTATGGGTAGAATTAGGGCCGCTGCATAAACGCAAATTCGTATACTACAGTGAACCCTCCCTTTACGTGGTCAATTGAACCCACGGCGACCTGCGTAAAGCGAGAAACGCGTAAAGAGAACAACATAACATATGGGATTAATTGAAATAGAGACCGGGCCGACCCCCAAACTCCACTTTTTCCGACACAATACCTACGTTGTAGTAAAAATAACTTCTTAATTTTATGATGGTATGCACACACAATTAATAATTAAGAGAAATATCAATAATATTAGGTTTTTTAACACTTACATTAGTAGAAAAGATGGCTGGGCACACGGGGATGGGGGGTTGGTTCCGAGGCAGAGGGCAGATTATTGGCCCTCACCTGTATCAATTGTATCACTATCCACCACAGAGGCTTGCAGGGCCTCTTTGTCAAACCCCTCAAAGTTCATATAAGTCCATATCCTCACTATCATTATCACTATCACTGACTTGGGCCGGCTGTGGTGGGTGGCGGGTGAAGTACTCGGTAATGTTTTGATGACCGGGCAACCTTGTATGCACCCTACCCGCGCCGCTCTCCGTGTAAAAGAGTACGTGCACCGCGTAAAGTGAGCATTCCGTGTTCGGCAGGGTACCGCGTAAACGTGGAAACGCGTAAAGTGAAACTGTGTAAAGCGGGGTTATACTCTATAGTGAATGCACATAAATCGAGGATCCAATGTACGTAATTGTTTATGAACTCTCAACATCTCATGACTCATGAGAAGCTGCTGGGACATAAACAAACCCATTTTACTTGCTTTTAGGGAATTCTCTAAAGTCTGAATGTAATTATTAATTATTTAAATTATGTAAAGATTTAAATTTTGTTATTTTGTTATTTAACCCCTAGGGCTTAGGCTTTAGCTCACGTCACATGATGTGTGCTTACAGGGCTTCAGTTTATGTCATTTGAACTTTTTTAATTTCATGGTGGATCTGGCTAGATTATGTTGCCAAGTAAGCATTTATATTTCTCTCACTCACACATGCAAGCCTCCTAGTCTCTTAGTAGCTTCTCAACTTTTGTGATGTAGGGATCTCGCTATTTGGCTTCACGTGCTTCACCACATGTGCAAGTGTAGTAGGTGGACTCGTGTGCATCATCAGATTGTGATAAATTACTGGAGGCAGTAATGATAATTTTAAGTAGTGTCAATATTAATAACAATAAAACAAGTGTCCTGTACCTCATGCTGCTTGGACTTACGACCGCCGAAGTTGTGACCTTTTTTTTTTTTTTTTTTTTTTTTTTTTTTTTTTCCCAAATGACACACGCATTTTCTATACCGAAACATTTCCAGTTAATGTAGTCTCCATGTATAATTAGAAAATTATGGGGGCCCCATGTGCATTCAGCTGACTACATTAAAGGTAAGTGCTCAGTCACTGTATCCATTCCTCATTATTTATTACTTTCACTGTACTGTATCCATTCCTCATTATTTATTACTTTTACTGTACTGTATTTCATTGTAGATTTTTTATTTAATTTTTTTTTTTTTTTTTTTTTTTTTTTATCTATGTCGGACTTACGACCATTCGGACTTACGACCATTCGGACTTACGACCTGGATTTGGGTCCCTAACCCCGTCTTAAGTCGGGGTCTAGCTGTATTACCAACCTCATCCTATTGTGTCATACGTACACACTCCACTTCACGTGCATTCTCAACTCTTCCTAGCCCCTGTGATGCCAACCTATGATACTGTATTGATGTTGCCAAATGGTTGGCCTAAGGTAAAAAAAAATAGAAGAACCAGGGAAGGTAATTACAATTTACCCAAAGAATAAAATGTCTGGCTTTCCGAGATCTGATTTTGAGGGTTTGTACCTTTGCACTGTATACAGCACTGGTGCTTGAGTTCCGGGAGTCAAAATTGGTGGTAACCCCCAAGCAGCCACCTTGCATCCTTGATTCCGACAGTGATTAAACCAAGAAATAAATGCTAGTTTTAAGTGTAACTGTGCAGAGAAATAAAAGTAAAACTAAACAGCATAAGTGTGTAAGTGAAACCACAGTAAAGTAGGTTTAAGCAGCCCCCATTTGTCTTCCAACAAAAGATTCATCTGCTACAATAATCTCAAAAATCATCTGCTACAATGTTAATACACTATAAATAAATACATATCGTTGACTTTAATTTTGTTTTTGGATGTGATTTTTCAGCAAAGTGGTGATCGAAATTACTGAGGGGGGTTCCACATAGGTCGGACTAGTTTGAGCCCCATATAGTCCCACTTAGGGTGGTTTTACTGTATCTACTTTCTCAAAGCCTCTTTGTCCCAAGTATTTTGGAATCCTGATACTCAATAGTAGTACAATTTACAGAGTAATGAGTTGTGATGAAATACAGAATAACCTGTAGAAAAATATAACTGAAATGATACAAGATGATAGGTGGTTGGGGGAGTGTGAATGGCAAAAGTACTGTGTTGAATATTATAGTTGTCATTGATAACATTTTCTTTTTTATGATATAATTTTGTCATTTATACAGTTTTATATTAATTTATATTTTTCATTTAATCCTTTTAATTTTCTTGTATCTACTGTAGAATACTAATGGAAGTAAAGGAAACAACAGACATCAGTGGCTTTAAGAAAGCTCGTTGGGCGATGGACCTCATTATCTTTTCATCTGAGCCGTTGAACGAAGAAGAAAAGGGTATTGAATTCTCCACAGAAAAGTCTCTGGATGATGAAAGCACACCTGGAGTTTTTCATGTAAGAATATTCTCAAATTCATATCTTCTCCCTTATCAGGTTATGCTATGTACACCACATACATAGGTGGAAGTGAAGGAATGTAATTAGAAAAGTAAATTAAAATTTTTTGTCTACAAACTCCAGAGGTACTGCAGGGTATATTACAAGATAATGATGATGAAGTTTGCTACATGTTACAATCTTGTCAGTGAATGTAGAAGGTATTGTTTCATGTGTATCTTTGACCCAGCTTATTCTTATTTCTAGAGTTTCTCCAGACATCACTGCCAGTTGTGTCACCTTTTACAATGACAATGAGAGTGAATCCCTTTCTGATGGTCCTAGGGACAATGCGTTTACAGCACACTGTAAACTAAAATGTTTGATGATCAAGAATATTGAGTAGCTGGCACTTCACTTAACTGCCTTTACTTTCCCCAATAGTAAAGCTAGATACTCACTCACAACTGAGTGAACTGGGGGCACATTGGGAGTAGCCCGGGAACCCTTAGGACAGAAGGTGAACATTGTATGCACTTTACCGCCACAACCTGAGTCTTTTCGTGTGAAACTTTGGGAATAAAAAAATCAATTACCCAGCTGTATCAGAAAATCAGTTCTTTTGAATAAAAAGATGAAAAAAATAAAATGGATCATACAGACAGCATATGAAACATCATTTTGAATGCCCTACCACCTGCACTCTTGATGTAAATGTTTGTTGGTGGGGTTCATATATGACAGTGCTTGCTCTGTTATGACATAGACTTGTACAGTGACCCCTCGGTTAACGAACTCAATCCGTTCCAGAAGGTCGTTCGTTAACCGAAACCATTGTTTCAATGGGTTTTTGGGTAATTGGTTCCAGCTCACCGAAAATTTCCTAAATTCAACAAAAATGGTAGAAAAGTTCACTTACTTTGAGGTTTGTATGTAGAAGGCTCCTGGATGATGATGATGATGTGCATTTGAAGTGGGAGGTGGAGGAGGAGAAGGGAGAAGAGAAGGCATTGGGGTGGAAGAGAAGTCACCCCATGGCACCATTTCACCCATAAAATTTTAGTTCTCTTGGTGTATTTCAAGATTATTTTCTTTAAAACAACACTGCACTGCATTATATATTGTCAATATGTAAAATGAATTTCAAAATGACCAATAATTTGCTTGGAAACACACAAAAAAGCGTTTAGTTGAAGAGAGTCTCAAGCAAGATGTTACCTCCAGTGAAAACAGAGAGAGACTAACGCCTGTTTGCTGTGTTAAGAGGCTGGATGCCACACATTAAACTAGTCACTTTACCTTCAATTATGTTCAATAATTGTTAAAATGACTAAAAAATTGAATATTAAACTTTTAAAATTATTGAATAGTATAAACTTCTTGATATTTACTAAAATAGTAAGGAATTTAAGCCCTAGAACCGATTAATGTATTGGCGGACTGATACTAAAGCTGGTTGCCCGGTCAGTGCAAGCGAAAACATGTTGAGGTCGGTTCGTAAGAAATTCGTTAACCGAATTTTTGTTCGTTAACCAAATTGAAGATCCTTATGGAAGGCAGTTCGTTAACCGAAATTTCGTTAACCGAGGCGTTCATTAAACGAGGGGTCACTGTATAAAGCAAAATTGTCTAGCAAATGCCCAGGTTCAATACATACACAGAACTGAAGCTATGTTTAGAACACAGCACTGAACTTTTTCCCTTTAAATTTTTATGGTGTACAGTGGTCTCTCGGTTAACGAACGGTTCAATTAACGAAATTTCGGTTAACGAATTACCTCCCTTAAGGATCTTCAATAATACCTTGCTATTCGTAACCCCGCTTATCTGCAATTGATATTTTAACACCCCTATTCTATATTTATGCCCCTATTTGCAAATTAAAAATTATGATACCCTACAGTAATATTTAAAACTGGGTGGGCTATCCACAGCTTTCATATTCCGAAGTAAGGCCAGTTTCACACCTACTGGGCGAACCTTCGAGTTGTGTTGTCATTTTGCAACTCGTAATTTCGAGTAGATTTATGTAATTTTATTCAATTTCTTTTACACTGTTACATGTACACAATTGTTCATACAGAATGTGCAAAAAAAAATGAAAAATTATGAGGTCAAAAACATAATGTAAGTATAGACAGATACTCGTATGTCCACAGTAGTTAATGTGCATTCTTGGGAGGGGAAGGAGGGAGCTGGAGGGGAGTGGTAGGTTTGGGTGGTGTGTGATAAATAATAATAATTAACAGTTTATTGAAAAGGATTAGCAGCCAGAAGGCTGAAAATATATAGTTGACAGAAGTGGCTTATTACATTGACATGTCACACAGAGATACACATACACTTTAATTGCCGTGAAGTGATTAGGTTGGAATAATAGCCCGATGACGTGGACACAATGATTTATTAGTCAAAACCTGTTGAACATAACACCACAGTTACACATAGAAGACTGATCATATCACAAAGTTACATTGATTATGTGATTACATTACCAATCCATACTCATAACACAACTACTGGTATATCGGCATCCAGGACTATGTTACTAGATATCTTTACCTGTACATTTTGTCACTCCAGGTAAATTTATCTTTTTTTTTTTTTTACATACATGTCACAGGCGTTAGAATCTTCCAGCATCCATAGCTGGTCGTTGGGTTTGGTGTCCTTTCACTTGTCAATGTTGGTACTCCCAAAGTGCTTTCCACATACATGAACTGTTGACATTGATACTCCCTAGGTACTAAGATATTTTGCTACACACACACACACACACACACACACACGCTGGAGCTCACACGCAAACTTTCGTGTGTGTTCTGTTCAATGCCCAACTGCCCTGCCACTGCCCAGCGGACCCGAGACAAAGACGCCTTTGATTATGCCCATAAGTTCCATGGTAATGATAGCATAGTGCCCACGTGGCCCAGCTCTGCCTAGTCGCCACCCAAGGGACACCTAGGGGGGTGACAACACACTTAGCAAATTTGTTTCTTATAATTTCAATTATTTATAATGAAACAAACCCCATAATAAGCTGATCATACGAAAACATCTTGAATAATGACTAAATAAAAAATCGTGTGATTGTGGCAATGGTCAATTCTACCCTCCCCATCTCCAGCAAATTTATAGATCAAGTGTCCTCTCATATTAGCTTCCTTTAGGTCTATATCCAGGGCTGGATTAACCATTACCGTATATCACGGCCTATAAGGCGGCGGGGTGCATAAGACGCCCCCCCCCAAATTTCCATTTAAAAAGTAGCTTTTGAGCTCTATTTGCTGTATAAGACCAGTACCCCAAATGTGACACTTACCCACTGACTCAGTAGTCCTTTACCAACCATCCTTGATTTTTTAAAATAAGGCCAATTCACTTCAAGTAATGTCATAAAATTATACCCGCTGGTGTAGTGTAAACACTAGTGACGTCACTGAAGCGTCTGCTATTTACCGATAACTGGAACTAATGTCGGTATCGAGTAAAATTTTTCCATTTACTTGAAATGGATTTACCGATTTATTTGTTTATTTATTTATTTATTTATAATATACTGTAACATATTAAACACACTGCAAGTATTTTCTTTCATTTATACGCTTGCTTCACACGAGACGATCGGTGGTGGGAGTGTTCCGACTATTTATACAACAGGTGGTTCAACAGCAACCACCGTATTCTAATTGTGGTGTTTCATTAGGATTTGAGTGAAAAAGGTTACCGGTATGTACTTACTACATACATTTATTAACGCCGTCAATAGAACCCAGAGGGTCCCGTGTTAAGTGAAAATCCGCGTTAAGTGAACAACAGAACATATGGGATTAATTCCAATAGAAACCGACCCGACCCCCAAACTCCACTTTTTGAAGACACATAACTATGTTGTAGTAAAAATAACATCTTAATTTTATGATGGTACATGCACACAATTAATACTTAAGAGAAATAGAGAAATACAGTCGCCAAGTTAATGTCCATTCAAATAATGGACTCAACTCCCTCCCCCTCTCACACAACACTGCTGGCTCTTCCCTCTCTGAGAAATTTTTTTGGGAAAACCACTAAATTTTAATAAATAATACCTCAAACTAAAGTTAGGATAATACAATTGACATTGCTGGATTCCTTGTACGACCAGGAATATTTTGAATATAAATGTCATATATTTTGCACAAAAAATAACATAGTTACTCAGAAAAAAATTTTATCTAAAATTTGTATGTCTAATGCAAAATATATGATGTTTATATTCAAAATGATCACCAAATTATAAGAATTCCAGCAATGTAAATTATATTCTGGCCGGCTAATTTGTATGAATTTTATGAGCTAAAACAAATATCTTCAGTTAATAAAAAAAAAAAATAATCTTCACAACACGATCTGTCAATCAAAGTACCCCACCTTGCCTCCCCCCTCTTCCAACCGGCGGTCAGTCCCAACCCTCCCCCCCCCCCCACCCCCCACCAAGAGAAAGAGTGGGTGAAAAAAATAAATTTTAATATTTTGTATTAAATAATACCTCAGATTAAAGTTAGGATAATATAATTGACATTGCTGGATTCCTTGTAAGACCAGGAATATTTTGAATATAAACGTCATATATTTTGCACAAAAGATAACATACTTACTCAGATTAAACATTTTATCTAAAAATTTTATGTCTAATGCAAAATATATGATGTTTATATTCAAAATGATCATCAAATTATAAGAATTCCAGCAATGTAAATTATATTCTGACCGGGTAATTTGTATGAATTTTATGAGCTAAAACAAATATCTTCAGTTAATAAAAAAAAAAAAATATTCTTCACAGGGTAACAGATGGTCGGTCGGTCCCTCCCTCCCCCCACCCCCACCAACCATCCCAAGGAGATGTGTGGGAAAACCAGAATACTTAACTTTTTTGTAATAAATAATACCTCAAACTAAAGTTAGGATAATATAATTGACATTGCTGGATTCCTTGTAAGACCAGGAATATTTTGAATATAAATGTCATATATTTTCCACAAAAGATAACATAGTTACCCAGAGAAAAAATGTTATCTAAAATTTGTATGTCTAATGCAAAATATATGATGTTTATATTCAAAATGATCACCAAATTATAAGAATTCCAGCAATGTAAATTATATTCTGGCCGGGTAATTTGTATGAATTTTATGAGCTAAAACAGGCAGTCAGGCAGGGTGGCGGGTGGGGCAAATCTAAAAATACCGTCTGAGCCAGACACTCACCGCGTATATGTGGAAGAAATCCGTGTTAAGTGAAAGTTCAGCTCTGGTAAGGCACCGCGTATATGATAAAATGCGTTAAGTGAAACCGCGTTAGGCGGGGTAATAATGTGTGTATATATATATATATATATATATATATATATATATATATATATATATATATATATATATATATATATATATATATATCCTTGTTATCTCCCCTCCATCTCACCCTGAGCCAGAGGGACGTGTCTTGGTAAATAACATGTTTGCTTATTTTCCATTTACTTGAAATAAATTTACCGAATTATTTGTTTATTTATTTATTTATAATATACTGTAATATATTAAACACACTGTAATTATTTTCTTAAATTTATAAAAATAGCCCATCTCCCCCTCTTACAGCTGCCAATGGGAAGCGTGTTGGGAATTAAATTTGCTGTTTATTTTCAGTTTGTCTAATTTATCATGTATCAAATTAATATTACTAGAAATTGTGTAGGTAGTAGGCAGCTACCAAACAGGGAGGTACTACCGCCTGGGAAGATATTGGAAGCATAATGTGTTGTCTAATGGTAGACCCTGCTGTCATATGGCATCACGAAAATTGTGACCAAGTCCCAGGTTGCTGACCTGACTTTCTGCCTCATTTACACAATTGCAGTTTCAATTGTTCCTCTTACTTTGACAACACAACATACATACAGTATATTATTTCTCAGTTTTGATCTTTTTTTTTAATTTTTGTATTTATTTATAGTTAGTTACTTAAAATAAGGCCAATTCACTTCAAGTAATGGCATCAAATGCTACCAGCTGGTGTAGTGTAAACACTAGTGACGTCACTTGAGCGTCTGTAATTAACCGTCGATAGTTTCAAGAATTAATGCACTCATTTACTGAATATTCTTTGTAAAAAAATAAAATTTAAATCAATTATTTATAGGAGATAAATATTATTATGAGTAAATATACCGATACCGGTATGCTTTACTGACCACCTCCACGGCTAAAAATAGCCCAATCTCGCGATCACTTTCCCTTTCTTGTCTCCTCACTGGCAAATGGGGGGGCCGTGGGGAGGGGTGTGTGATGATAGCTGTGTTTATTACAGGGGTATAAATCTCTTTTACAGTATGTTAGACAGGTTTATAATACATTTTTATTATTTTAATATACCGGTAATCTTAATTTGAATCCAGCTTGCCAAACGTAAGTTTCAGTATAAAATAATTAGTGGTAAGACCTTGTGAGTGGCTTACGATGTTTTCATCACCACTCTTGACACACTAAACCACAATATTTAAGAGGTAAGAATTTTAAACTTGGTGGTTTAGACGACCCCCTAACTTTGGGCAGATTTTTTTAATGTTCAAATTTCGTCTTATAGGACACGTTGCCCAATGGAAAACGGCTTTATTTTATACACGTTCAAGAACGTTCCTGAACGTCTGAAATTATCTAAGTTCGTTCCCTCGCTTCTCAGCCCTCACTCAGGCTCTTGCAGTATCAACGAAATGTGTCTATTTTAACGTGTGGTATGAGGTGGATTGTGTGAAGTAACAAGTAAGTTTCTGAATTTCTCATTAATTAAATTACTTTATATTTACAAAATAAAGAGGTAGATATTTTAACTATATAAATATATTGTGTTACTAAATTAAGAGCAGTAACTCTAGGCCAAGTTGTTATAATAAATAAGGTTAAATCAAAACTGTCTAATTTAAGTGATTTTTATAATTATCAAATGTTGAAAAACTTCAACTCTTTTATTTCTTAATTGTCTTTAACTGTATTTGTTCTGGTTCTAGTCTAACATCAGTGATGAGAAAATTGTAGGATCTGGCTTGTGGGGTGGCCTGGAAGAAACCTGAATTTATTATCTTATATTTCAACATCAGTATTCATTGAGTCTTAATCATGGTCTTAATATCTTGTCAGTTAAGCAATGGGAGGGCCGAGGGGGCACCATTGTTGGGCTTTGCTTAAGGCATCAATTGGCCTTAATCCGGCCCTGTCTATATCAGATCTGATTAGACCACTGTGCAGTATCTGCTGGTGAGTACTTTTTTTTTTTATGGGCATTTGCCCACCTGGGCACAAGTCATTTCATAATGACCCACATCAAGGCCTGGGGGGCAAAAATATAAAATAATAATACAGTAAAATTAATAAAAACTAATAAAAATAAATAACAATTATAATAAAGTAAAGATTAATACAATAATACTATAAAAATTAATACAAAATAATAATTATAAAGAGCCATAAATAAAAAAAAAATTAAGAATGAGAAATGATACAGTAAACCCTTGATAACTTGGAATTTCATATATAACTTGGCAGGGATATGGTCTCAGAATATAATAGTATAACTCGGGAAATGCCGAGATACAGTGATATACCCATTAGCCGGAACAATTGGTGCAGAGCTTTTCCGGGAATGAGAGATTTCCGGGTAATGAGACGACTCTCAAAGCCGGAAAAAAAGGCCCTCATCCCTGGAATTTTCCGGGTAACGCAAAATTTTTCTCGGAATTTCCATAAAATGCGCTTGATTTTCATCTCTCATATCCGGAAAAAAATGCCCCCATCCTTGGAATTTTCCGGTTTCTCGGAATTTTCCGGAAAATGTGCCCGTCGGAAAATCGTTCCCAAAGCCAGAATTTCCAAGAAAATTACGGCTCTGGGAACGATTTTCCGAGAAAATTTCAATTCCGACTATCGGAGAGTTCCGGGTTTGAGGGATTCTGGCTAAAGGAGATATCACTGTATTTAAAATTATATGGGAAAATCTCTGCATATCTGGCCACTTGCATCACCTACCATACCTCTGTGTCACCTACCATGCATCTGTATCTCCTACTAAGATGCTTCATTCTTTGCCTGCAGTGTTGGTAAGTGTTACTTATTTACATTTAGTAATTACATGTTCACATATATGGGTCGATAATTTATTTTATTTCTTTGTAGGAGGGGGGCAGTGCCTCGATAAGTCGGAATTTGGGATAACTCGGCAAGGAAAGAACCCCATATGTGCCGAGTTATCGAGGGTTTACTGTACAAGGTATATGTATGTTGTGTTGTCAAAGTAAGAGAAACAATTGAGACCCTGCAATTGTGTGTAAATGAGGCAGAAAGTCAGATCAGCAACATAGGACTTGTCACAATTTTTGTGATGCCATATGGCAGCAGGGATTACCATTAGACAACACATTATGCTTCCAATATCTTCCCAGGCGGTAGTACCTCCCTGTTTGATAGCTGCCTACTACCTACTACTCTATACAATAGTATATTTTGTTTATTTACAATACATTGTACATGTACAGTAGTGTCTGCATAAGTAAATACAGCTCTGTGTCTCTGACTGCAGTCCGTAATGGAAACAATCACCAGTGCCTGGAAAAATTTCAGTCTTGCAATTGTTTCCAGGAATAAGAAAATTTGCCTCAATACCCGGAAATCTCTCAAACCCGAAACCACTCGGCACCAATTATTCTGCTAACGGGGAGATTACTGTATTGTAAGATCATAAAGATAGATTAGGTTTGGTTTGTCTCATTTTGTCTCAAAGTTGATGGTTTATGCTCACTTTATGTACCAGACTGTGTCAATTGTATTTTGCCTGTTTCACCTTGTTTTTTCTACATATTCACTGTTCAGCATATTATTTTGGCAAGGTAAATTGTTTCTTCTAAGTAATTATGAAAATTGTTTGGAGTTTTGTAAGGGAATTCTACTTAGAAGCTGTGCGCCACTAAACTGAACTGTAATTTGCCTTATGAATTTCAACACAAAAATGCTTATTTGGAAAAGTGAAAAATTCACAATTCCAGCATGTTGTCAGTCCCAAAAGTGCTGGATTTCTTAGGTTATATTGCGTTTGTCATTTACATTCAGGTTGAGGATATGAGAAAGTATTTCCATCTCCTCCCTCTCCTCCTAAAACTTCTCCTCCTCCTTCCATGCCACACAAAATTGGGAGAAAAGGAAATCTAATAGATACTGTATAATTATTTTACAGCTGGACCAGATAACCACAAAATTGGCACGAACAACTAAGCAGGGAGGTTACATGCAGTGGCGGCCTGTGAGTTACCTTAGTTCAGACCGGGATATTAACTTGTCCACTGACCCAAACATTGATGGCAACTTTACTTCACTGACGGAAATCTCTATTGCCCTGGAAGAGTCTTTGGCCTATGCAGTGTTTGGGGATAAATTGGAATCAGCAATGACTGCCCAGACAAAAGTTTCTTTTGGCCAGAAGAAGGACAAATTTTATGCTGCAAATAACTACACCACATGGTAAGAAAGTTATAATTTGTTTGTTAAAAAACTAAGAGCTTAATCCTTAAATATCAGCTCTCATCAGTGTAAGTTTACCCTCTCGTGCATGCAATAAGTGACCACAATGAAGGTCATATGGGACCAATTCACATGAGGTCTGGTCATCATATTTGTGCGACCAATTTATCCCACAATATTTTTCTTTTTGAATGATTTATGCATCACTGGCTTCATTATTGTTTGGGCTTTGATATAAGTAGAAAAAATATAAGACGTGTATTTTTTTCGTTCCGAATAAAGAAAAAAAAATCCCAGCATCATATCTCTGATACATTACGTTCTCACAAAGCTACTCAGCTATTATATACAGTTGTACCCCGATTTACGCGGTCAATTGAACCCACAGGGTACCGCGTTAAGTGAAATCCGCGTAAATGGAACAACAGAACATATGGGATTAATTCCAATAGAGACTGGCCCGACCCCCAAACTCCACTTTTTCAGACACAATACCTACGTTGTAGTAAAAATTACATCTTAATTTTATGATGGTATGCACTCACAATTTATAATTAAGAGAAATATCAATAATATTAGTTTTTTTGACACTTACATTAGTAGAAAAGATGGCTGAGCACACAGGGATGGGGGGTTGGTTCCAAGGCAGAGGGCAGATTATTGGCCCTCACCTGTATCACTTGTATCACTCAACACCACATAGGCTTGCAGGGCCTCTTTGTCAAACCCCTCAAAGTCCATACAAGTCCACATCCTCACTATCACTGACTTAGGCCGGCTGTGGTGGGTGGCGGGTGAAGAACTCGGTAATGTTTTGATGACTGGGCGACCTTGTGCGCATCCTGCCCGCGCCGCTTCCCGTGTATACGAACCGCATAAAGTGAAAGTTCGGTTCTGGCAGGGCACCGCGTATATGAGAAATCGCGTAAAGTGAAACCGCGTAAAGCGGGGTACAACTGTAGTTAAATAGAAGCAGAATTTTATGAGCTTTCCAATGATTGCTTTGGAAAATTGATATGACTGATTGTGGAGAGGGTGGGAGAGGAAATACTGTAAAGAGATAAATGCGACTTACCAGCATGGCTGATAGGAGGAAGCTGTTGGACAGGGGAACTCCACCCATGCTTTGGTACTTTCTGGAAGCTTCCTTCACAACTTCGTGCAGTTATCTATGATGCACAAAATTTTGACGCAATTGTCTTGATTTTTTTATTTATTTATTTTTTTTTATAGTTTAATGACGCAATTGTAGTCACCGATGCAAATAGTGCTATCCAATGATTTGCGTCATGATGCGCGAGGCGGTTAACTGTAGGGACAACATGCATCATTATTATGAGGTCAAACGCATAAAGGGAATAAACATTTCTTTGCTTACCAGTTAGCAGGCGGAGTGGGGTAGGGAGCGGAATGTGTGGGGTGGGGCGTTGCTAGGAAGTCGGCAAAGACATTGTCCTAGGTGGGCTTTGTGGTATGGTAAGTGTTGAGTTGAAGCAGCCAGTGTATATACAAATGGCATTTTTGTTAAACTTTCATTTGGCTCTTCCTTAGGTTTAGCTGCATTTATTTTTAATTCTAGATCTTCTACAAATTTTGTTTGTTTGAAGTAGCACAGTTGTTAAATAACATTAAGAAAGGTAGGTACGGTAGTATGATTATGAGTACTGTGAAAGGAGGTACATGGAGTTGTGAGTTTTCTTCACAGCCTTTCAACTTTCCATAAAGGCCGTTACTTTGGATCTGTGATATTATTCTTTATCTTTTGTATTTTTATTTATTTTTTTAACTTGGTTTTCAGTACAGGTTGAATCTCGATTTAACGGCACTGGATTTACTGGCAACTCACATTTAATGGCAAAATTTAGAGATCAAAATTTTTTCATTATTTGTTTATTTTTTTTTAAGGCCTGCCCGTAATTTCCACTAGTCCTTACCTTCTGCAACGCTCCCGTGGTCAGTGTATTTTGGCATTAAAATCCAGCCGGTGCTGTGCTCGTGTGATCGCCTTAAATTTCTACTTTCTGTGCATCAATTATGTCCTCTAAATGACCTGAAAACCTGACTGGAGTTGCTAGCCACCCAAAGAAGAAAAGAATTTCCCTGAAAATTTTGCAGAAGGTTGCAATATTATGGAAAATGGTGCCAGTTTAATGAAACATTATTGAAAAATAATTAAGCCCCCCCCCCCAAAAAAAAAGTAATTTGCACACTCAATCCCAGATGAGCTATTGCTCCGTAGTATATTTTCAGTCTCTTGTTTATAAAATGGTAACACTGACCCACTCTTCACTAATAGTGTTGCCAGCACTCGCCATCTCTCAAGCACTGTTGTTGACACTGTCCTAGAGGGCTGGTGGTTACCACAGGATCTGTCTTGGACACTTAGTAAATAATATTGTAGCATATTTATCAGAACTTACTAAATGTTATTGTAGTGTTTAATACGTCTCCGTATGCCCTGGTTTATCCTCACCTCGTCACCCCACCTTGCAGTGTTACATTTATTTATTACTATTATTTACTTTATAATTACTGTACAGTATGTACATTTCGAAAAAAAAAATTTCCTCAGTAATTATAAATACGTAGATTATTTTATGTGGCAGCCAAGGCAAGGCGCAAAAACTGAGCAGAAGACGAACGAATAAAAAAATTGAACACACATCAGCTGGGTGGTCACCAGTTGACTCAGAGACTTGTGTATGTCCTGACACGGACATGCAGTTACTGTTCAGTGCTCACTGCCTCCAC
>CAUDMG010002081.1:0-43594 GCA_958450375.1 Homarus gammarus | reverse complement strand
TCAGTTTTTATTTCCTATTTATATTCAGTTCACCTTCAAGGTTATCCCTAACATAGATCGCTCCTCCGCCATCCTATCCTGGTCTGTCCCTATGCGGGAATGGAACAGTTGTAACCCGCAATTGGTATTCGACTGGTAATTCACGTTGTGTGCGAGGTTGATCCGTGTTTTCCAGTGAAGGCAATTATACCCCCCCGATTTCTTCGGGACATACCCAGGCCCTAATATCGATCTCATTTTGTTGCTCATGCTTTCTACTGTTCGCCGTAATATATCATGTAAGGTTAGTCCGTGTTCTGAGCTTCCTTACTCGTCTCCGCCCCGCGTTTACGTTAGATGAGAGATATAAGGGTGGTGTAATATATATAGATAGTAATATGAGATAGATAATAGAGAGATATATCGATAGTATATACTATATATATATATCATATATATATATATAGATTAAATATCTATATATATATGCAAGATAGAGAAGATAAGTATATATATAGCATGATCACATATATTAATATTATAATATAATAGTATATTATATATAATATATATATATATAATATAGAATATAACTATATATATATTATATCTTATGATATCATATCTAGTAATATAGATATTATATAATACTATATATGATATATTTATATAGATATATATATATCTCTATATATAAATATATGATATAATATAGATAGCTTATATATATAATCTATATTAATATATAGATAGTAGATATATAGTATATATATATAGATATATTATATATATAGTATATATATTATAGATATATTATATAAATTATACTATGATAGATAGTATAGATAATGTATTATATATATTATGATATAATATATATATATATATATATTGATAAATATATATATAATGATATTATAATATATATATATAGATATAAATATATATATATATATAAATATATATAGATAATAATTATATATAATAGACTGATAAATATTATATTATATCTATAATATGATATATAATATATATATATATATAGTATATATATAATAATTATATATATATTATATATAATAATATAAATTAATATATCTATTATATATATGAATAAATATATATATAATATATACATAATATATATATATTATATTATAATATATACTATATATATAAATATATTATATATATAATAATATATATATATATATTATCACTCTATTATTAAATATATTATATATTATATAATATTAAATATATATATCATTATAATATAAATATATAATTATATATAATAATCTATAATATAAATATATATATAATATAAATATAATAATAATATAAATAATATAAAATCATATATATATAATACATTATCTATACTATCTATCATAAGATAATATATATAATATATCTAATATATATACTATATATATAATATATATATCTATATATAATCTATATATCTACTATCTATATATTAATATAGATATAATATAATATAAGCTATCTATATATATTTATCATATATATATATATAGAGATTATATAAATATATACTATATAATATCTATATAGATATATAATATACTAGATATATATCATAAGATACTAATATATATATAGATTATATTCTATAATATATATATATATATTATATATAATATACTATAATAATATAATATTAATATATGTGATCATGCTATAATATATATCTTATCTACTCTAGCATATATATATAGATATATAATCTATATATATAAATATGATATAAATATATAGTATATACTATCGATATATCTCACATATATCTATCTCATATAACTATCTATATATAATACACCACCCTTATATACCTCATCTAACGTAAACGCGGGGCGGAGACGAGTAAGGATCAGCTCAACACGGACTAACTTACATGTATATTACGCGAACAGTAGAAGTATGAGAAACAAAATGGATGATATTAGGGCCTTGGTATGTACCGAAGAAATCGATATAATTGCATTCACTGAAACATGGATCAACCTAGACACACGTGAATTACCAGTCGAATACCAAATTGCGGGTTACAAACTGTTCCATACCGATAGGCAGACCAGGAAAGGAGGCGGAGTAGCAATCTATGTTAGGGATAACCTGAAGTGTGAAATAAATAAGGAAATAAAAACTGAGAGGAATACAGAAACAATTTGGATAGAATTAAGCGACGGTCGGGAAAAATTAATCACAGGAGTAATATATAGACCCCCCAATCTTGACAGAGTCAATGAGCGACTTATCTGGGATGAAATGCGCAGGGCTTCCATACACAACAAAGTCTGTATAGTAGGCGACTTTAACCTTGGCCAAATAGATTGGACCGACCTTACGGGAAACTCAGAATCAGAGGATTTTCTCGAGACGATCCAGGACTGTTTCCTAAGTCAACATATAACCGAACCCACACGGGGTAATAATATATTGGATTTAGTTTTGTCAAACAGAGAAAACCTCATTAGCAATGTCGAGGTAGGGAACGAACTTGCAAACAGCGATCACAAAGAAATTCGATTCCAGTTAGATTTTCAGGGCAGACGTAAGGAAAATTCCACTAAAGTACCAGATTTCAGAAGGGCAAACTTTGACAGTTTAAAGAGGCAGCTGAGAGAGGGGGTGTCGCGCTTGGCCGTGAACCTGACAGATGACACCGACCTGATAACGAGATCTGAGATTGCCGAGTTCCACGACAATTTAAATAGTGAGTTACTTAATGCACAAAGGCAGAACATACCATACAAAAAACTCAGATCAAACAACAATGACCCTAAATGGATAAATAATTATTTAAAGAACATCATTGGCCAAAGGAAGGCTATAGGTAGAAGGATAAATCGTGGCGAAATTCACCTCCGGGACTATTATAGGGTATTGGCGAGTAGGGTTAAAACCGAGATAAGGAAAGCAAAGAGGAATAATGAGGTAAGGATAGCAAGGGAGGCAAAGACAAACCCCAAAGGATTCTACCAAATGTACCAAACTAAAACACGAGAAAAGATTGGACCAATACGGTCAGACTCCGGCGAGCTCACTGATAACGACGGAGAAATGAGCAATAATTTGAATAAATATTTTTCAACAGTTTTCACCAGCGAAAATTTAAACATGATACCCGAGGCACCGACTCTATTCAGAGATAGTGAAGAAAACAAATTAAGTGAGATAGTAGTGACTAGTAACGATGTTAGTAAGCAAATAGACAAACTAAAGCCTAATAAGTCACCTGGTCCCGATGAGATATTTGCCAGAGTATTAAAGGAATGTAAGGAAGAGCTTAGTATGCCCTTAGCAAAGTTGTTTAACATGTCCTTAAAAACAGGTGTAGTACCAGAATCCTGGAGGATAGCGAATGTAATACCGATCTTCAAGAAGGGGGATAGATCACTATCCTCTAACTACCGCCCAATCAGTCTAACATCAATAGTAGGCAAATTACTGGAAGCAATCATTTCAAACTCTATTCGAAATCACCTGGAGAAGCACAGATTGATCAATGATTCCCAGCATGGCTTCACAAGCGGACGTTCTTGCCTAACTAATCTATTAACATTCTTTTCATCAGTTTTCGAATCAGTGGACGAGGGGCACAATTATGATGTGGTATATCTCGACTTTAGCAAAGCCTTCGACAGAGTACCCCACGAAAGACTAATTAGAAAGGTAGAAGCTCATGGCATCAAAGGTGACATCCTTAAATGGATTAGGGCGTGGTTACAGGACAGGAAACAGCGAGTGAGCATTAACGGCACTAAGTCCCATTGGAGCAACGTCACAAGTGGAGTTCCCCAAGGCTCAGTACTTGGACCATTATTGTTTATTATATACATAAACGACATAGATATCGGCATAGACAGCAACATAAGTAAATTTGCTGATGATACTAAAATAGGACGTGTTATCAAATCTGACGAGGACTCGGCAAAACTACAGGAGGATCTAAACAAATTTTTCGAATGGTCTGAAAAATGGCAGATGAAATTCAACATTGACAAATGTAAAGTACTCAGTATAGGAAATGTAAACAGGGAAACCAGATACCAGATGAACAACGATGCCATAGAGAAATCCGACTGCGAGAGAGATTTAGGAGTAATGATAAGTAGGAACCTTAAGCCAAGTAAACAATGTGTTTTTGCTCGAAACAAGGCTAATAAAGTACTTGGGTTCATACAAAGGAGTGTTAGTTACAAGACTAGCGAGGTCATCCTAAAACTGTATCTTGCTCTTGTGAGACCACACCTGGATTACGCAGTCCAGTTCTGGTCACCGTATTACAGAATGGATATAGAATCCTTGGAAAGAATTCAGAGGAGAATGACAAGACTAATCCCGGGTATCAGGAACCTTGAGTATAGAGACAGGTTAAAGCATCTTAATTTGCACTCCCTTGAGAGACGTAGAGCGAGGGGCGACCTGATAGAGGTGTATAAATGGAAGGCAGGGCTAAACAAAGGGGACATTACAAAGGTACTCAAATTATCCAACCAGGAGCGAACTCGTAACAATGGTTTTAAATTGGACAAATTTAGATTTAGGCGTGAAATAGGTAAACACTGGTTTGGAAACAGAGTAGTGGATGAATGGAACAAGTTACCAAATATCATCATTAACTCGAATACGCTGAATTGCTTCAAACATAGGTTGGATGCTCATATGAGCAATAGGGGTTGGGTGTAAACGGGACTGCCCAGTATGGGCCAATAGGCCCGCTGCAGTTTCCTCCATTCTTATGTTCTTATGTTCTTATAACCCCCCCTCGTTTATAGGTCGACCCTGATTTTTTTACCAAGAAATCGTTAATTTATGATATTCCTCGTTTATAGGTCGACCCACGTTTTTGAGGGTAATGGAACAACAAAACCCTCAGTAAAAACGCTCCACTTCCTATAAACTGAGGCTCGCCATGCCCGAAACACAGGGTGCCGAATTCAAATTGTTTACCATTTATTATTACGACACGACACTTTACACCACTTTACACCGAAACGCGGGTAGTTTCAACAAAAATATTGTATATTTCCATTCAAGTATTTATTCAAGTCAATTAGGAGGGAATATTATTGTAATACAACAGTTTTTAACTAAACCATTCAAAAAGCGATTACGGTAACATCTTTTGAACGAAAGAAAGCGAAAGTCATTGTTTTCGTCACGATTTTATCCCACTTTCTGTGGGAGACTCAGGTGCTCCTTACAATCAGGGGTAAAGGAAACACACTGATGTCAAGTTCGTAAGTTCTATTTCTAGGACAAACACAAAAAGGAGTTAAGACAGGGGGAACAGCGTCCTGTCTTGGAATCTCTCCGGGTATCTCTCTCTGCGCATGCGCGTACAGCGCGCATGTGCCCAAAGCCTGAACTAACACTTTGTGACAAAAGGGAGTATGATTATAAAACATATAATACAGAGACCTGAATCAATAATGGTAAATAGTACAGAGTTGCATATTACAGCCATATTCGTCTCATATATCTACACCTCCCTCCCCCCTCACTCACATAGTGCAATCTCGAGCGGACTCTTTTTCCAGGAGCCTTTGAGAGTGACGTGGGAAAACTGGGGGGTCACTGAATGAGGACATACTTTTCTCGTCCAAGCAAGGGTTCACAGGGATGTGGGGGAGGGGTTCACCACTAGGGGACGGTACTGAACGAAGAAAGCGGCGATTCCGCCACCATACCCGACCACTAGGGAGACGGACCTCGTAATCCCTGGTCTTGCCGCAGCCCATGACAACCCCGACCTTGTCCCAGCGGTGAGACGTCGGGTCTTGAACCCGAACCGTTTGCCCGATACTCAACCTAGGAAGGGGTCGGGCGTGCTGATCGTACTGTGCCTTTACCTGGTCAGCATGGGCGGCTGCACGACGATCGCAGTCCTCAGTCTTGGCCTGCCACTCCCTCGAGAAGGACTCAGGATGGGCAGGGACACATGACCGTAGTGGGTGGCCGTATAACATCTGTGCTGGGGAGCGACCTGTGAAGTTGGGGGTATTCCGCAATTCCAATAAACCCTGGTCAAACTTCTCACAGTCAATGTTGCCTGAGGGTGCCGTCTTGAGGATGAGATGCTTGACGGACTTTACGGCATCCTCGGCATGTCCATTGGACTGGGGATAATGTGGTGAGGACACCACATGATGAACTCCCCATCGCTCCATGCAGTCCCGGAAGTCGTTGCTGGTGAACTGGGGCCCGCCGTCAGTCCTCAGGCGGAGAGGGACACCAACTTCCCGGAAGTAGCGACAGAACATACGTACTGTATGAGAGG
The DNA here is from genome assembly GCA_958450375.1 of Homarus gammarus. Taxonomy (NCBI): domain Eukaryota; kingdom Metazoa; phylum Arthropoda; class Malacostraca; order Decapoda; family Nephropidae; genus Homarus; species Homarus gammarus. The sequence goes on along the minus strand of CAUDMG010002081.1, from coordinate 37,302 downwards.
CAGTAGTGTTGCCTCCGCAGGGAACGACAACAGGCCACCCTGAGAGCCGGTCGGCGATGACGAGAAAGGACTTTCCCGCCACGACGAAGAAATCCGCAGAGACGGACTCAAAGGGCCTCGTAGGGTTGTCGTTGTTCATGAGGGGTTCCTGCTGCTGACTAGGCTGCAGCACCTGGCATGGCTCGCAGACTTGAACGGAACTAGCGATGTCGGAGTCGATGCCTGGCCAAAAAACAGCTTGTCTCGCCCGGCGCTTCGTAGCTTCCACACCCCTGTGGCTGTCATGCAGGTGGGCTAGGGTGCGGCGGCGGAGGGCGGCAGGAACCACAACTCTTGCTCCATACAAGACGAGGTCGCCATCAGCATAGAGGTCGTCCCGCATCTTCCAGTATGGGAGTAAAGAGCTGTGTAAGTCGTACCGGTTGGAGGGAAATCCCGAGGTCACGCAGTTCAGTAGACGGATGTACGAAGGGTCCGCTCTTGCTGCGGCTCGGAGTTCCTGAAGAGTCCTGTCGGCGTCCTGCGGTGGAGACTCTTCTGAGATGACGGCGTTCACGGTCACTACAGTCCTGAGGTGTGCAGTAGCATCAGCACATGCGATCTCGTCCTCTGGTGTGGGGTGGCTGACTGGGGCTCGTGACAAAGCATCAGGGATGCAGAGCAGCTTGCCAGCACGCCACACAGCTGTGAAGAGGTAGGGCGAGCTCTTCTCCTTAAGGTGTTGGAGGCGGGGATTCTCGACCGCATCCAAGGAGTAGTGGTTCAGGATCGGGATGAGTGGCCGATTATCTGTCATGAGGTTGAAATGTTGTAGGCCGATCAGATACAACCTACATTTGGACATGGCCCAGACGGCGGCTAACAGCTCCAGTTCGATGGTGGAGTAGCGAGTCTCGGCGTCAGTGAGAAACCGAGAGCCACACTGAACCAGACGAAGGCGTCCATTGCCGTGGTCCTGTAGCAGAGCGTATCCAATCCCGTAGAGGCGAGAGGCATCAGTCTGGAGGACAACTGGCAGGGATGGGTCGAAGGGAGCGAGAACAGGTGGGTTAAGGAGAGCTGTCTTGACGCGACGGAATGCCTCATCGTGGTCAGCTGTCCAGGTGAATGTTCTCTTGGGGCTCATAAGGGGGCTGTGCTGCAGCGGCGATGTCGGGGGTGAACCCAGCCAACTGGTTTACCAGGCCCATGAACGAGCGGAGGTCGGTCAGGTTGGCCGGAGTTGGGAAGTCCCGGATCGCGCTGACCTTTCCAGGATCAGCCGAGATGCCCTTGCCTGAGAGGGTGTACCCACAGAAGTTCACACTAGGTGCGGCGACCACAAACTTATCCTTGTTGAGGGTGATCCCGTACTTGCGGCACCTGATGAGCATCTGATGAATACGCTCAAGATGCGTGGAGTAATCCTCGTCATATAGGAGCACGTCGTCGATGACCTTGACACAGTTCGCCATACCCTGAAGGGCCATGTCACCACGGAGGCAGAAAGCATCGCCAGTAGCCGCGAAACCCATAGGTCCTCTGCAGTGCTGAAATCGGCCGTACGGTGTGATGAACGTCGTGAGGTGCTGATCATCTTCCGCAAGTTCCATCTGCTAGTACCCACATAAGGCATCTGCTGTAGTAAAGTACCTTGCCTTCGGGTCCACACTGCGTATAGCGGCGAAGGGTGTCGGTGAAGGGTGGGTCGGGCGGGAAACTTGGCTATTCAGCTTGGTGAGGTCGACGGTGATACGAACTCCAGTAATGTTCTTGGCGACTGCTACCATGGGGTGACACCAATCCGAAGGGTCGTCACCAGTAGGCTTAATGATCCCCTGGGCTACCATAGAGTCGAGTTCCTTCTTAACTAGGCTCTGGAAAGCGAAGGGTATCTGTCTTGGTGTGTGGATGGCGAAAGGTACTGCGTCATCCTTCAGGTGAATTCTCATGGGGAAGCCAGCCATTGGCTTGAGTGGAGCCGTCTTGAGGTCCTCCTTGGAAACTAGCACGTCCTTGAATTGCAGTAGGAAGAACTCCCTGGCTGCAGAAGGTGACGTATTGGGTGGGAGGGGCAGCTCCTTGCACCTGTTGACATGTTTTATTTCCAGAATTGGCTTAGGGAAGTCTGAAGATATTATGGCCAACTCTTGACAGTGGCCATAAGACAGTAGTGGCATCTGAACACCTTTGTGGACCTGAATCCTGGCAGAACATGACTGCTTACCTAGGGTGAGGGTAGCCTGAAATGTACCCAGAGCAGGTGCCATTGTAGAACCGTCTACGGTGAGCGTTGTAGAAGTTGACGGTGGTTGCAAGCTGCTCCTAGGAATCCGCAGAATGTCGAGGTGTCTTGTGCCGATGACTGTGACGTCCGCACCTGTGTCAGGAAGCATCTGGATACGGGATGTAACGTCGTCGTATGACAGGTGAACACAGATGGGCAGAGGTGTCTTGCTGACAGGGGAAGAAGAGGATCCCACGCGACGACAGCGCTTGTTCTTCGCCGCCTGAGACTTGCAAGTAGTATTATTCTTCTTCTGTGACTGACAGCATTTGTCATAGTGTCCAATGCGGCTACAGGAGCGGCACTGAACGTTGTTGGCAGGGCACTTCAGTGTCCTAGCCCAATGACCACGACGGCCACAGTTATTGCAGGTGCTGTCAGCGGCAGGGCATTCAGAACCATGCCGACGAGCACAATACTGGCAGGAGTGACCTGGCGTCGAAGTCTGAAGTGATGCTGAAGATTGATGCGAAGCTGAAGTCGGATGTGAAGCTGAAGTCGGATGTGAAGCTGAAGTCGGATGTGAAGCTGAAGTCGGATGTGAAGCTGAAGTTCGGTCACGTCCTTTGTTCTTCTTATATGCGGAGATGGCACACAGCTGGTTAGATGGAGCACGAATGGCAGAAGTCGCACTTCTGGTGGCTTCGTAAGAGCGGCAGGTGGTGACAACATCCTGTAGAGAAGAGGCAGTGTCGAGGGAGATAAGCTTCTGAATTAGCTCTTCGTCCCGCACGCCCATGAGGATGATCATCTTCAGCTGTGTTTCCTCACAAGTCAACGAGTTCCCAGGACAAACGTCAACCTCCTCAGCGATGTGTCTGAGTCGTACGTAAAAATCGGCAAACGACTCACCCTCCAGCTGCTTACAACTGAGAAGTTCTCTCCTACGGAGAGCTTCGTTGCGGAGACCCTTGATATGCGTCTGTAAAGCATCCAAGACGTCCTTCACAGTCTTGTCTGTGTCGTGGGGAATTTGCAGGGTGTGCTCCAGGATACGTTGCGCCTCTAGGGTGAGACACATCCTCATCTGGATCAGCTGTTTCTCCCTAGGCAACCTTGATAAATCGACCATCATCGAATAATCGTCCCACCTCCGACGCCATTCACAAAATACCTGGAACGAGGCATCAGCTTGGAGTGGCGGTGGACTCTGAGCGAGTGCTTTCTGTGGGGGGGGCAAAGAAGTTGAAGAGGACCCTGCAGGCGCACCTGTGGACGAAGAGGCCGGTGTAGTAGCTGCTTGAAGGGTAACAGGTGCCAACAACTCGATAATGGCACTGAATCTGGCATTTTCTTGTTGACGTCTGTGATTCTCTTCACGTCTTCGTTCATCGTCTTCCTGTCGCCTCCTGATGTCGTCTTGTCGTCGGTTATCTTCCAAAAACTGAATTAAATGAAGGAAGTCGACACCTGTGGCAGATTGTGGACGTGTGTAGTGGGGGCTAAGGGTGAGCGGGGCCGCTTGATCCACTTTCCGATCCACTTGGAGTCCACTTACTGCACCGACATCCGTCTGAGGTAGGGCTTGTTGGGTATCTGAAGAAAACCCAATAAATTCCTGATCTTCCATATGGCCTGGTTTATTTCTCTCACAATTACTGTAATTAATAAGTGAGCAGAAGAGCAATCGTCGTTAAATGGAAGATATCTGCGAGCGTCTGTGAGTGTGTGTGTGTGTGTGTGCGTTCGTTCGTGCGTGTACTCGGGGCAGGCTGGCTAGGGAGCGGGATGGCTGGCTCACTCCCGCAGTGCCAGTCGAGACATGAACGGGGGTGGATGTCAAAACTTGAGCTCTCCCATAGGTCTTAAAAAGGCTTCCCTCTTTTGTAGAAAGTGCAGGAACACGGGGAAACACTTTAAAGACACTAAAGGGCACACACAACACTGAAAAAGCACTTCACAACACTGCACTGTAAATCCAGGAATATCGTGTTGAGGTACGCGCCGAGATCCGCTCAACAAGGGAAGTTGACAAGATGGCGGCTCCGAGAGAGATTCTGTGTCCATTCCAATTCTGAATAATGTGATGTCCCAGCTAAACACTGCGCCATGTGGGAGACTCAGGTGCTCCTTACAATCAGGGGTAAAGGAAACACACTGATGTCAAGTTCGTAAGTTCTATTTCTGGGACAAACACAAAAGGGAGTTAAGACAGGGGGAACAGCGTCGTGTCTTGGAATCTCTCCGGGTATCTCTCTCTGCGCATGCGCGTACAGCGCGCATGTGCCCAAAGTCTGAACTAACACTTTGTGACAAAAGGGAGTATGATTATAAAACATATAATACAGAGACCTGAATCAATAATGGTAAATAGTACAGAGTTGCATATTACAGCCATATTCGTCTCATATATCTACACTTTCCACTGTAATACGTATTTAATTTCAGCAAAAATATTACATTTCCGTGAATGCATTATATCAAGCACAGTATGAATAGAATAGCATTGTATTATAACAGAATTTTAACCGAAAACTATTAAAAAAACGAGTAACATCTCAAGAATATCGGAAGCTTAGGTAAAGTCTTTTGTTTTCGTCATGTATTTTATCCTATTTTACATTGAAATACATCACGTTTCAGCAAAACTACTATTTATTTCCGAGAACATATTCATTCAGGCACAGTTAAGGTAAAGTATACATGTGATGAAACAGTTTTTTAACTGAAAACGATTCGAAAAACACGTGTACCGTCTAGCTGGTGGTGCGTGATGCGTCATGCGTCGTTGTAAACAAGAGGAGGTTGAAGTAGATTACCGGGTATTATATTAAGTGTGAAATATAGAAAAGTTTTTTTATTACCGGTATTTTTTGTAGATCAATGAGAACCAGTGGCGTAACTAGAGTGTGTGCCGCCCGGGGCGGCCGTTGAGTTTGCCGCCCCCCCCCCCCCCCGTGCCCCCACCAAAAATACATATTGCACAGTGACTCACTCTTATATATATATATATATATATATATATATATATATATATATATATATATATATATATATTTATATATTAAATAGTTTGTGTACCATTATAATATTACTGTACTTTCACATACTCAAATAGAGTATGCTTTAAATACACACCAAACATACTTAAACTTTATAAGTTTCCTTAATCCTCAACAGGTTACAGGTTGTGTGTGTGGCGGGTGGGGGGGGGGGGGCGCATAGCAATGGTGTAGCTCATGACGTGGCCGTGATGATGTGGGTCAGGTGTTAGGTCAGACACGACAAGGATTAACTTGCCGCCGATACAAAGGGATGGATTAACGTCTCCAGTAGCTGCAGATATGGGTGATGAGCAGACCCAAAAGTGCCGCCCCCCCAAAAGTGCCGCCCGGGGCGGACCGCCCCCCCCCCGCCCCCCCCTAGCTACGCTAGTGATGAGAACTGTGATACCGTATATGATAAGAAAAGTTAGCCTGTGCTAAGAACTTCAACATAGACTACTGAAAGCACGTTGTAAGGTAATTTAGCCTATTGTAAGTTGGTGAGCTCATTTGCTGAAGGAACTGCTCAACTTTTCATTACTAATTGGTACATATTTTACGTTTCCATTGCTTACTGGCAGTAAATGGTAAATATTTTTTATGTGTGAAACTAAAAGTTGCTCCTCGCCCTTCCCATCATGCACGGGTTCAACCTAACAAAACTATTATGCATGTATAGGACGACCCCCAATTTTTTGCCTAAAAATTTGGTCTGAAAAACTCGAACTATACACGAGTATATACGGCTTCTTTGTTGGTTTAACAAACACAAACTACCCACGGTACCCTCTGGCTGGTGCCAAAAACTGCCTGCCTTTCTCTTCCCGCTGTTGTCAATTTGCTAATATTATGGACGAATTGACGAGATTGAGGTTACTGCAGAAAATTTATCCAGACAACAAGAAAAAAAGCCAGTTTCTCTGTAACGTATGTGGTAAGATTTTAAGTAGTGTAAGAAATCTTCGCGAACATCAGTTGTGCCACAAAGTAGAGATAACTTATAAATGTGAGTTTTGTGATAAAAAATATTACGGGCCAAAAGTCCTGACTCAACACAGAAAAACACACATACAGGAAGCAAAGTTTCGCTGCAATGTATGTGGCAAGATTTTATGTAGTGCAAGAACCCTTCGTGATCACCTGTTGCGTCATAGCGATAAAAGAGAGAAAACTTTTAAATGTGAGTTTTGTGACAAGAAATTTTATTGGACGAGTGGCCTAGCTCATCACAAAAATAAACACACTAGAAAAACACATATAAAGGAAGAAAAGTGTTTATGTAATGTATGTGGCAGGAAGTTCAGTAGCTTGTACAACCTTTGCCATCACCTGTTGCTTCATAGTGATAAAAAGGAGAAAACTTCTAAATGTGAGTCTTGTAATAAGAAATATTATTGGCAGAGTGGCCTCAATAACCACAGGAAAATACACATACAAGAAGCAAAGTTTCTCTGTAACGTATGTGGTAAGAAATTAAGTAGTGCAAGCAACCTTCACCATCACCAGTTGCGTCATAGCGATAAAAGAGAGAAAACTTTTAAATGTGAGTTCTGTGACAAGAAATTGTATTGGTCGAGTAACCTGGCTCGCCACAGAAAAAAACAAATATCCCCACCACCAAAGGACGAGGAGGATGACAACGAGGATGAAGAAGAAGACGATAATTGTAAGTTTACCTAATGTAGTAGAATTGCCTGAGGATAAACCACAACCGAAGAAGAAGGAGGAGAAGGAAGAAGAGGAGGAGGAAGAAGAGGAAAGTAAACTACAACCTAAGGAGGAAGAAGAGGAAAGTAAACTACAACCTAAGGAGGAAGAAGAAGAATTACTAGATGTAGTGAAGGAGGAGGAGGAGGAATGGGAGGAATGCGAGTTCGATTATAAACTGGTCAACTTAAAAAAAAAAATCTCATGGTTCTGGATCAAAACAGTCTGATTCTAGTGTAATTGTATGTGCTGAACTCAATTATGACATTCGTATAGCTGTATCAGGCTCAGTTTTCCAGAACCAGCATATCTATATATTTAGTGTACCATTAGGGTGTGTCATACGGAGGCGAATTTTTTTTTTTTGAGTTTGAAAAATCGGCCCATGGTATTAATGATGTAGTTCTATGTGCAGAATCATGTGATATCTTCAGATTTGAAAAGTTTTCATTTTTTGCTAGGTAAATTTTAACTTGAAATCTTATGAAAATTCAGTATTCCCACCCTTTTACCAACACCACTAAATTGCTTATTTAAAGTAAAGTAAATGTATCAGGTTAATTTATTAGGATGAAAATGATCCAGAATAGTGAAACGAATGATCTTGACACATTTATTAAATTTAATATTCCTTTAGAAAACAAAATCATCAAATACAAAAACCGGTTTTACTACTATGACCCGGTGTTGCTGCACACCATAGAGAATATGTCTTTCTTGCTTCTGTTTCTACTCATCACCTCCCTGCTGACCACCTGAGCTCGGATGTAGCCTTCCCTCCTCTCCTGGCTGTACACGTGACTGCTGGCCTCGCTCACTTGCTGTACACAACGCTCTATACTCTGGGTGTGCGAGGGCCAGGCAGGGACATGCATGGGGTTGTCCAGGAAAGCTCTGACTTGAACATTGGTGAGGCTGCAGGTAAGAGGGGGCTCACTGCCAGCCTGGATGTTATCCAGATCTATGAGATCAGTGAGGGTCTTGGCACCTAGATTGACTTCAGGAGTCTTCCTGACCCTGAAGGAATCGTCACCAACTGATTCGTCATGCCCAGATCCTCTCATAAGTCTCATATCCAAGATCTTTTTGACTGCCACTCTTCTCTCCTCCTCATCCTTACTGCAGAGCATTGTCTGCAGAACTGCCTCGGGATGAGCATACCAGGAAGATCTCCTCACAGTCTGCTCCACAATCTGAACAACCTTCCTTGACTGACTCCTCAGGAGCTCAAGCTGGAAGAGAACATGCCTCGGACCTTCGGAGAACGTTGACTTGACCTTGGTGTTGAACCAATTTGGCAAGTAGACACTCACGATGAATTGGACAATAAGTCTCAGGTTGTGAAGCTGGTTCCCTTTCAGTTTATGATGAGCGACCCAAATTCTGCAGAACCCGAGAGCCGTTGTGAGCCACCTAGAATGTGAGACTGGACCTATCTGCAGGTAAGCAAGTCTATCAGGCATGACCCCAGTTTTGATGGCACTGCAAATCATGTAACCATAGTACTGGTCAGTACTCATGTCGTCAATGACAGTATGTGCAAGCTCAACGAGTGGAGGGCCAACTGTGATTTTTTAAAAGCTCGGATTTATTTCTAACTCAGTGGCAGAGTCCAGCATCTTGCCAAGAGGACCAGACAATCTGTTGTTTGAAAGAGTCTTGCCATCCAGCTCCTGGATCAGATGTCTGAGTGGCAACTCGTTGGTGTGGAGGTCACAAACAATCCAGACCAGCTTCCTCTCAATCTTCCGCTCTATCCACTGTATGACCCCCCCTTGCCACCCTGTGTTCGTGTTGGTGCTGTCCCCTCCAATGGCCTGCAGGGTCTGGTCTACGTTCCTCTCTCTGAGCCAGTTCACAATGTTATCTGTCACTATCTCAGCTGGTTTCCTGATGTCATCTTTCTCTGGAGTGAAATGCCACAAATACTTCCCTCCTGGTTCACTGCAGCAGGAGTAGTGTTCCTCCTTCACCATGGCAGGGAACAACTTGCCAGAATCTCCAACTTTCATGAACACTTTTGTGTCATCCCTTCTCCCATCAAAGAATAAACAATTGATTCCATTTTCTCTTATCCCCTTATCAAACTCCTCTTCTAGGTTACTGACAAGTTTCTCCTGAGCTCTCCTTACTTTGTTATGATCTATCACCAGGTGAACATCATCAGGTGTTATCAAACCACCGTCAATCCAGGCAGCTGTTGCTATCTCCGCAGTTTCTCTGAGACCAGTGTGGTGCCGCATGCTGGCCAGAGCTATGCTCGGGATATCTTTCCTATTTCGAATCTTATGCCTGGAAGGTTTGGGATCATTATTTTCTGGGTTAGGGACAAAGTCACCATTCTCCTGGTCAGCACTCGGATCAGCCATGGGGAAGTCATTAAACTCTGAATCAGCTTGACTCCAATCATCGGCCTTTTTTACCTCACCCTGGGCCTTCTCAAGTCTCTTTTCCTCGGCAACTCTTCTCCTCTTCTGTCTCTCTGTGGCAGCCTCCTGTCTCTTGGACTCCGGAATATCTTGGCTAGAAATCATGAGAGCCCCTATACTGCCAGTCTTCTCTCTCTGTGCTTTGACAAATGCCAGTTCGATCACAGGAATCTTCAGTTCATGCTTGCAAATACAGGAGATGTGGGCCTCGGATTTACAGTCACGATCGCATCCAAACTCAGGACAGAGAACAATTGGGTACTTGCAAGTAATTATGTCAAATAACTGGTCCAGTTGCTTGGCAAAGCTGTCCTTAACTGCAAGTTTTCCTCTCCCAAGAGAGATATCTCTTGCCTTTTCCCAACTGGCTAGCAGTCTCTCACTAATCTTCTTCTGACTTGTTATGACTGGAGGCTTGAACTGAGCGTTAGCCAGAGTGTACTGTGCCAAGACAGCTTTGGTCATATCACTGGCAATGTCTTTGTTTGTGTAAGTTCTTTGGTTCTTTTCACTGATTTGCCTGATTAAAACACCGTATCTCAAAGCATCTCTCAATGTAGGCAACTCCGACTTCAGGAGCTCTCTCCCAGACCCAAGATAGTGACTGAGATGGCTGGATTTTTGGTTCCTCGTCCTGACACAAGCAGCCATCGCAAATATTATCAACTTATAAATGCATCAGAATCTGAAACAGAAAAAAATATTGTTAGTTGGGTTGTTAAAGAATGAAGTCAGAAAGCAATGTTCACTATTTAATTGTAATGCACTAATGCAGCTGTACGTTAGATTTTCGATAAATTTCACGCTAAAATTTACCTAGCAAAAGGTTGCAAAATATTGAAAATGAAATTATTTTCTGTTTATATACACTAAAATCTACCAAAAAAGTGATGGGCCATTAGTTTTAGCTGATCTTCCCTCCTATGACACACCCTAGTGTACCATGCTATTCATACAGTAATTTATATGCTCATTGGCTCCACTTATGCAATTATTTTGTCCTGATTTGTGCTTTTTTGTTTGTTTCAGTTTGCTGATTCATGATATTGCATATCTACACCTGCATGGTTTGTAATTACTCTAAAATTAACAAAACATGGAACGTCGCAAGTGTGTGAACGGTGCTGACAGTTTTTGCTACATATGTGGTGCCTTCACTCCTGGTAGCCTCAAGAAACCAATCACAAAAGCTGTTCGACTGAACTACAAAAGTTACTTCAAATGTCATTTGGGTGACCAAGACAAGAAATGGGCACCTCATGTAGCCTGTAAGTCTTGTGTTAACCACCTGAGCGAGTGGATGTGTGGTAAACGAAGTTCAGGAATGCCGTTTGCTGTACCAATGATATGGCGTGAACCTAAAGACCACAGTAGTGACTGCTACTTCTGTCTCACAAATATTAAGGGAATAAAAATCAAGACACGAGGCAAGGTACAGTACCCCAATATTGCTTCTGCAATCCGACTAGTACCGCACAGTGCTGAACTTCCAGTCCCAAATCTGAACAAGAATTGAGTGATTCCGATTCTACCTCTACCTCAATGGAAAACGACTACCAGGATGACTCTGAAAATACCAGGCCTAAACTATTTACTCAAGAAGCGCTTCATGATCTCATCAGGGACCTAAACTTGTCAAAAGAAAAGGCTGAAGTTTTGGGATCCAGACTAAAGCAGCGTAACCTGCTAGAAGATGGAGTGCATATCACTACAGCACTTTTAGAACTTCATATTTTGTCATTATAAAGGATTTGAACTTATGTTTTTTGGTACAATTTTTTATGAGCTTATCTGTGATAGGTTTAAAATTGTATCTTGCATGACGCGATAATGTTACTATATTTACTATTTTTTTTATTCTTTAAGAAAGTAGGTCTAATGGTAGAATGAAACATCCAATTAATATTCATTAATATGAAATTAGTCATGAAAGCACAGTCACATGAGATAATCTCATCTTTTGCACGACACGTGATGGAATATTAAATATTTGTACCTATTGATTTTTTTATAAAACCTGGTCTGATAGAACAAAACAAATATCAGATTCGAATTCAGCAATATGAAATTAGTTGTGTGAGCATGATCTCATATGTGAACCATTATGGCTGTTGACCAGTGTTATCTACCCTTGTCCGAAGTAAATCGCCTAGAACCCAAGGAGGAAGAGAAAGAGACATGTAGTGGACTTCTCCCCTACAACTGCCTAACTACGTTGCCACGCCACCACCTGCTACCGCCTTCCCTAGCAACCAAGCGTATCCGCATTCCAATGCCCGCCGTATCTTAGCAACGGAACTAGTCACCGGCTACTTCTCGGGTTTTCCCACCATGACTCATAGCCGCTGCTGGGTGTATATAAGCTCTGTCTCTCCATTGAGATTCATTCTGACCTATCTTCTTGAACAAGCAACACCTCCTCCTCTGCCGCTGCCTGGCGACCCTCGCCTCTCCTCCGCCTGCTTGGCGGTCCTCGCTCCCGCCAGCGAGCATGTCCTTCTCTGAGCTTCCTCACCAACCAACTCTCATTCTGACCAATCTTCTTGAACAAGCAACATCTCCTCCAGCAAGCTCCATGCTGTTAACATTTCATTCAACCAGGAGGCCAGCAACAGGCAACATCTTCTCTAACGGAGCTCCTGCACACCTACCTCCTTCGACAAGCTACTCACCGCACGTCTCTACCAAGCAGCCCCTCACCACACAGCACCTCCAGCACCAGACTGTCTATCATATAACTTATATATTATACAAGAAAACCACAATAGAGTTTCCTTCCATCCTGAGTGCTAGACAACTTTAATATCTCGATACCCCTACAGACACATCAGACACCATATTCGGCAGAAGTCATTATCCGGAATAAAGTAAATATTTCGTCCTCCACACACATATACACACTACACACACTATATACGCACACATACACATATATTTATGAGACTGTTTTATATCATTTACTACTATATAATATTTTTTATTTTATTTTTTTCAGAGACGTTGAATGACAACTACAATATTACTCTTTCGGCAGACTGTAATGAAAAATAGAACATTTTTAGTTTGTACTCCGTCCTCGAAGGTCTAGACAATCCTACCTTTTTTTTTTCTTTTTTGGTGGTGCTGGTGCTAGTGCTCCACCCTCTTAAGTCTGTGCTCCGTCCTCGAGGGTGGTCTAGGCAGTCCTACCACCTTTTTTTTTTGTTTTTTTTTTGTTTTTGGTAGTGGTGGTGCTGGTGCTTCCGTCCTCCTCTTTAGTCTGTGCTTCGCCCTCGAGGGTATCGGCAGCCTGGCTTCTTTGTTGGTTTAACAAACACAAACTACCCACGGTACCCTCTGGCTGGTGCCAAAAACTGCCTGCCTTTCTCTTCCCGCTGTTGTCAATTTGCTAATATTATGGACGAATTGACGAAGTTTTCTTATGAGTACTGTGAACAGAAGTTTATTAACGAAGACAGCCTCAGCTCCACATCATTAAAAGGCACCACAAGCAGCCGAAGTCCTACGAGAACAAACACCATATATCCCCTGACAAAGACAAAAAAAGCCTGTTTCTCTGTAACGTATGTGGCAAGAATTTAAGTAGTACACGCAGCCTTCGCCATCACCAGTTGCGTCACAGCTTAAAGAAAACTTTTAAATGTGAGTTTTGTGACAAGAAATTTTATTGGCCGAGTAGCCTGACTCACCACAGAAATAAACACACATCCTCACAACCAAGTAGGAAGTTTCTTTGTAACATATGTGGCAAGAATTTAAGTTCTGTAACAAGCCTTCGCAACCATCAGTTGCGCCACAACGTAGAGAAAACTTTTAAGTGTGAGTTTTGCGTGAAGAGATATTACGGGCAGACTGCCCTGTATAAACATAGAAAACACACATACGCTGGTTGCTTCCAACACATTATTGTGCGATTACTCTTGCCATGAAATAAATGTTTTATATTGTTTATTTAATTACTGCAATATATATTTTTTCTTCGTTCCTGTCCTATTTTTGTACATAAATGTGAGATAATGTCAAGCACAGTTTTTAGGGGCTAGTCACTAAACTTCCTCGCCTTCTTGATAAACCTTTTTTTATTAAATGGTTATTCAACGGGCAGTCATGCTCATGGGATTCACTTTCATTCATGTACTTTCACGGTACCATAAATGAAGAACGTTCCATTGAATATGTATAGTACATATATGAGAATGCATATTTTTTAAAATATGGTTATTCATGAATTTATAATATACGTACAGTTATGGGGAGGGAGGGTAATTATGTATGGAAGGGTAGGGGAGGTGGAGATTTGCTACCGTCGTGTATAGTGGGGATTAAAAACCTGCGAGCTTATCACACCTCAAAGTTTCATTATAAGACAGACGCAGCTTATACTCTTCCTGTCGAGTTCTTTTTGTTTATAACTGTTAATCCATAGATGCACAACATATATTAATGTATATGTGCCAACAACACAATTTATTAGATGTAACGGTCAGACTTAATTTTTTTGTAAATAAAATAAAGACTCAAGACAATATGAAATCACATGACTTGTTTGGATGGAACTGACAGGTTTGATTCCTGTACGTTCTGTCGACATGTCTAGGCACCCAGGTTTCGCTTTTTCATAATTAATTATTACGGACAGTATTGATTTTACTTAATAGTAAAGTTTGTCATTATTTCTAAATTTTATGTATACTCGTATATTCCAAATCCTAAATGTAGTGTAATGGCTTAAATTTTTTCTATATAACAAAGTGACATACCGAATGGCATCTACACCAGTGCGTACGTTATCAGTACATGCATTCCTGACGGCCGGCGCCGCGCGTTCTCTCATTGAAGGGTCTGCATGGAGTACGTGTAGCTGTGTGGTTTGACTACTCCTCAACATGATTTATAAGTAAGTAGTCATCCTCAGATAATTGGTAAAGTTAAAAATACCTCATAATTGTTAAATAGTGTGGCGTTTAATTTAGGAAAATCGGTTCTCTAATTGTTAATTTAATATCCCCATTTGGCCAGCCGATTTGCACTGTATTCAGAGCTTCATTGTTCAGTGTTCATACAGGATAAAACCGTCGATGTTACCTTAGTTTGCTGTCTACCGAGCTGGAGCGACTCTAGTATGCGGTCCCAAGCTGGAGTTGGTCTACCGGGATATTTACACTGTCGCAACCAGTGGCGGCTCGTGAAAAAAAAATGGAGGGACTGCAAGCCTCACACCGAGTCCCCACCAAACAATAAGCATGGAAAGCAGAATAAAGTATTTGCCTCGTCACAACCACAGAGCCATTCACATTTCTGATAAACACTGATGTTAAACTGGCGTGTATATTCTTTGTTCCTGCGTGTACTGTTCTGAAATTCCATGCTTATTGTTTGGTGGGGACTCGGTGTGAGGCTTGCAGTCCCTCCATTCCGACTCGCAACCATTAACTTAGTTTAACTTAACCTCGGTTAGGTTACGTTAGGTTAATGTATGTTACACAGTAAATATCCCAGTAGACTCAACTCCAGCTTGGTAGGACGCATACTCTAGCACCACCAAACCTTCCTCATAGCCTCTTCCTACCGAGCTGAAGCTACTGTAGCATGCGGTCTACCAAGCTGGAGTTTGTCTTCCGGGATATTTACACGGTAGAATCCATTAACTTAACCTATTCAATCTTAACCTAACCTATCTTAACTTAACCTAGCAAATATCCCGGTAGACACAACTCCAGCTTGGTAGAACGCTTACTCTAGTAACACCAAACCTTCCTCCTAGCCTCCACCAGTATCGAATCTGGGAATCTGTGGTGAATTTGACAAAAGTTTCTGAATACTGTACTTTAGACGGATTTTTATATATTTATTTATATATATATATATTTCTTTTTTTGGGGGGGGGGGGGGGGATTTAAACTTGTGTATGACAAATTTATAGTAAACACCGACTCTGCAACGAGAAATGGGTTGCTCTAAGAGGTCTGACTGTAACTGGTGGCATTTGGCATGTTACACCGTTGGTCGATCGTTGTGTAGGAAAAACATTCCTAACCAGAAGTTGTGCGGTTTTTTTTATTTTTATTTTTCCCGCAGATGTTCTTATTATTATGAGAGGTGACATTTACTAGAACCTAATAAAACATGACGTAACCAACATTATTTGTTGAAGCGCAGAAATGACGAAACATGAATGACCTTGGATGTGGCCCCCCCCTTCCCCCCCTCCCTCTTTACCTTAATGATATACTGTGATGATCAAGGCTTTCGTGACTGTTAGGCGGAAGTTGGCCCACGAGACGAATTCCAAATAAACCAGTGCTGGATTATATTTACCATTAGTAGTAAAGGCCAATTGCATGATCAGTCGTGGTGTACACCATGCCTTGGTATCCCGGCAGTCGTAAAACAATGGAGTGAAAATTTTGTGATTATTCGAGATGGGCCATGGTGGTACCCGACTGTCGTTTGTTGTGACTACGTCATCGTAGTGTAGTCAGGTGTACCAACTGCCGGAAGACTTGGGGGTTGGTGTGTTTGCACCCTGAAAACGTTGTCAGTGGCACGAAACGTTTGCTCTTGCTACACGATTTACGAGCATAAAAAACTTGAATCCCAAGCTAAGGTGCACCTCATTTTCCTATTTTCTTGGATTATAAGCCAATTTTGGGAATAAGATACGATTATTTACAGTATAAATAGGTAAATAAAGCCTGTGACAACCATAAAAATGTAGGAATTGAGTGTAATATCTGCTCCTTTCTTCTTTATCCTTATTAAATCTAACAATAAAGTTATAAGTTTTTCATGAACTTGGGGTTGGGTGCGTGTAATAAAGAGAATTATGGCTTGTTCTGTGGATGAAGTCAGTAGAATATACCGAAGTACAGTACAGTATTGGGTATTATAATTTTGTTATGACAGTGATGAACTCACTGCACAGATGAATTGGGATAAAATCTTGAACAAATATCACCATAACTTAGTTTTCTATCAAACAGGAAATTATCTTTATACCAAAATTTTTATTTTCATATACAAGGCCAGTTATGTACAAGATATGAAAACTTGAGATAATGTTTCCTCCTTTTCGCCACCTGATTATAGTAATGCAATAAATACCCTTTCAAAAAAAGAAGACGTGAACACTTTCCCAATGTCAGGAGTAAAGATGCATACAATATGTTAAGACTTGGACTAAACCAGAAGTCGGAGAAAAGTCTCTGCTATTTAAATGGTCTTTTATTTGGAAAAATATTACATGTAAATACTGTATATGGATCCTCACCAGAGAGCCTTCATATAGTTAGTGTGCAGACATTTGTTTACAAGGCACTGGCATATACTCAACTATTATGGAAATGAAGACATGTTACATTACTATACAGTAGGTATAGTCATGAAATTCTACTAACTAATCAGAGACTAATAATGTTAAACATAGAACAAGATGATAATTAAATGGTTTAAAAATATACTCGATACAGTCTGCAATATTAATTGCAAATCATTCCTGCATTTTTTAATGTTTAATATAAACTGTAATATAAGGATAAGAATACAATGATAATGCTTATTTCAGAATACAGTCGGCCCTTAACATACACGGGGGTTACGTAACAGAGATACCCGTGGATGTTAAAAATCCGCGTATATGTGCTGCCCCCCCCCCCCCCCAAAAAAAAAAACCTGGTCCCCCCATGTCCTTATTTACCGTATATACCTGTGTGTAGTTCAAGTTTTTAAGACCAAATTATTTGGCAAAAAATTGGGGGTCGACCCCTCTAAATGGGTAATAGTTTCGTTAGGTTGAAAAATATTTACCAGTAACTACCAGTAAACAATGGCAATGACACACCACCAGCTGTGAGTGTCGGTACAGTTGCCAGGGCAGATCTCTTGCGTCATCATAGCAAGCCCAAAGTAGCCAAATGCATGGTATGGTAGCACAGGACGATGTAAAACATAAAGTATTCATTTTTTAAAGTTTATTTATAGATACTGAACATAAATTTTTGTTCATTACATTTGAAACATCAATCTTTGTTAATTAAATTTGAAACAAAAGAAAACTACGATACCGTATTTCTAAATACCTGGTATTTTCATTAAAATATTACATCACAAGTATATTTTACCTTAACCGTGACTGAATGAATATAGGTATTCTCAGAAATAAATATGGAAATATAATATTTTTGCTGGAATGACGTACATATTACAGTGGAAAGACGAAAACAATGACTTTCGCTTTCTTTCGTTATTCAACAGATGTTACCGTAATCGCTTTTCGAATGGTTTTCAGTTAAAAAACTGTTGTACTCGTACTGTATTACAAAAATTTTCTATCCTATCATTAGCCTTATAATCCCACAACTGAAACCCATTCGAAAAGCGATTACGGTAACATCTTTTGAACGAAAGAAAAAGTCATTGCTTTCGTCACAATTTTATCCCACATTCCACTGTAATACGTACATCATTTCAGCAAAAATATTACATTTCCATGTTCTCAGAAATAAATGGTAGTTTTGTTGAAATGTAATGTACAATATTTAATATTAAAATGCAAAAATTGCTATAAAAACAATTAATACACCCGTAATGTGCTGGCTGGCATCTCCATTCGCCCCTGCTCCCGCGTCCAAGGTCACCACTCCTCCCAACTCGCTCCCTCCGCTCCCTCCTCCCCGTCACTACTGCCGACAACGAACACAAATGTTTTGTGAATAACTGCACCTCCACTTCCTATGTACAGTACTGAACTGTACTGTGCATTTTTACAAACAATAAACATGGCAAGAAAAGCTATTAAAAAAAAAGAGATAAAAATTTCACTTTACTGTACAGTACCTATCCTCGGCGACAGGACGGGGGTCATCGGGCTCATCGTCACTCAATTCCATAACGGGTGGTGAAGTGGGGGCGACGGTGGATTCAGCTGCTTCCTCACTGCTGCCAGTGATTGATGGTGTTAAATCTCTCCTTCGGTGATCAAAGAACATGGTGATGAGGAGTTGTCGTCTCTTTCATTTCTTCCATGGTGTTTTTGTATGGAGCGAAAACGTCATCCATCCCTCGCATGAATTTCAGGGCACGCACCATGGAGGGGTCCATACTATAGGCCAGGTTTTTCAGTGCCTCAGTATTCCTGGTCATCTCCCCCAACTTCTCCAACGTTATTTCTTGGTGCTCTTCCTCATCCTCTTTCCCTTTCGCTTCCTCTTCCTTGCATGAGTCTACTAACTCCTGTAGATCCTCCTCGGTCAGCTCAGTGTCGTGCTCTTCAATTAGCTCCCTAATCTCGTCCTTTGCCATGTCCCGGAAGCCTTCAGCAGCCACTTTCCTTGACAGTGCCAGGGTCTTTCTGAATATTTTCATTAAAATCCATCAAAATCATTTTCCTTGTCATCGTCTTAAGCACCAAACAGCTCCTCCCAGTCTTCTTGAACAGGGCTAGAGGGTACGTGTTTTTCGAATCGTTTTCAATTAAAAAAATGTTACAGCACATGTATGTTTTACCTAAACTGTGCCTGAATGAATATATTCTCAGAAATAAATAGTAGTTTTGCTGAAACGTGATGTATTTCAATGTAAAATAGGATAAAATACATGACGAAAACAAAAGACTTTACCTAACCTTCCAATGTTCAAGAGATGTTACTCGTTTTTTTAATAGTTTTCGGTTAAAATACTGTTATATTACAATGATATTATAGTCATACTGTGCTTGATATACTACATTCACGGAAATGTAATATTTTTACTGAAATGACGTACGTATTACAGTGGAAAGTGACGAAAACAATGACTTTCGCTTTCTTTCGTTCAAAAGATGTTACAGTACTCGCTTTTCGAATGGTTTTCAGTTAAAAAAACTGTTGCATCACAAGTGAATTAGGATAGACTATTATTGTAATAACAGTTTTTTAACTGAAAACCATTCGAAAAGCGATTACGGTAACATCTTTTGAACGAAAGAAAGCGAGTCATTGCTTTCGTCACTTTCCACTGTAATACGTACGTCATTTCAGCAAAATATTACATTTCCATATTCTCAGAAATAAATAGTAGTTTTGCTGAAACGTAATGCATTTCAATGAAAACAAAAGACTTTACCGAACCTTCCGATGTTCAAGATATGTTACTCGTTTTTTTAGTAGTTTTCGGTTGAAATACTCTTTATATTAGTGATATTCTATTCACACTGTGCTTGATATAATACATTCACGGAAATGTAATATTTTTGCAACTACCTGTAGTCTCGTTTTACGTGGTCAATTAAACCCTTGGAGGTCCTCGTATAACGCGAAACTCGTCAACGAAATAACATAAAACATTGGATTAATTGAAATAGAGACTGGGCTGACCGCCAGACTACCCTTTTTCTGACACAATATGTTCGTTGTAGTAAAAATAACATCTTAATTTTATGCTGGTATGCACACACAATTAATATTTAAGAGAAATATCAATATTAGGTTTTTTAACACTTAAGTTGTAGAAGAGATGGCTGGGCACACGGGGATGGGGGTTGGTTCCGAAGCAGAGGGCAGATTGTTGGTCCTCACCTGTATCACTATCCACCACAGAGGCTAGCAGGGCCTCCTTGTCAAACCCCTCAAAGTCCATATCCTCGCTATCACTGACTTGGGCTGGCTGTGGCGGGTGGGTGAAGAACAATTCGGTAAGGTTTTGTTGACTGGGCAAGCAAGTTTAAATAGA
This sequence comes from Homarus gammarus, assembly GCA_958450375.1. NCBI lineage: Eukaryota > Metazoa > Arthropoda > Malacostraca > Decapoda > Nephropidae > Homarus > Homarus gammarus. Next base: position 17,209 of record CAUDMG010002081.1, on the reverse strand, counting down.
CCAATCACAGCTCGCGGCTGAGGGGATGCGTGGGTGGTGAGGATGTGTGGCTCAATCACAGTCTGAAACGTCATCTGACGTCAGCGGTGACGTATGCGACCTAGCACGCAGCTTGTCCGCGCCGCTTCCCACGTAAATTCAGGAATGTTAAATTCAGGAATGTACCACTGGAATGTACCACGTAACTAATAATTGGCCTGTCTGGACAGGTGCCGCGTAAGGAAAATCTTAAAATCTGCGTAAACCGAGACTATACTGTACAGTACGTACAGGTAGTCGTCGACGTACGACCTATGCGACTTACGTCTGTTCGACTTTACGACCGGCGGTACGACAGTTTCGGCCCCAGCCTCCTGGCGCTGCCGGGAGCTGGAGCCGCGCGCATTCCCGCGCTCAATTACAAACACGCTCGCTGGTACAGCACACTTCCCTCCGTGTCTGTTTGCCTTGTGTCTGTCCTTTGTCTTGGAAATTTTTCTTGAACCACCCCCCCCCCCCCCAAGATGTCTACCAAGAGGAAACTGTCTTCATCTACTCCTCAACCTGCCAAGAAGCAAAGAAAGGTCATTGATTTCAACACTAAAATGATGGTGATTAAACAGCACGAAGGAGGCAAGAAAGTGAATGTGATTGCACGTGATCTGACGTTATCACACTCTATTGTGTCGACGATTTTGAAGGATAAAGAAAGGATTCGTGAAGCTGTGAAAGGTTCTTATAACATATGCGGCAAACGACCAGATCAACTTACGACCGGTCGGTCGTAACCAATCTAGGTCATAAGTCGACGACTACCTGTATATGCATAGCGTATTTCTCACATCCTTACGTCCTCCCACTCATGCTTGATTGGAATTGTACCCCCAAAATATATTTAAATATGCCTTCTTTTTTCTTAACTGTTAATACAGTATATTGACTGGTTTCGGCAATGGCGTAATAAAAATCACGCCACCGAGTGTGACATGCAGGCGGGCCAAGTCGCCAATATCGACACTTGTCCTTCAGTACAGTAGCATGAAAAGCATCTCTTATAGAGAGGCACCATACATTGTGGGTTAATGATCATTATCTATGTTTTGTGGCATTTTTCCATGCTTGCGTGGGTTAGCTGCAATTATTTACAGAATTTATAAATACTTGGAATGAGAAAATTTCAATAAAAACAGAAGGCACCAAATTTCTCAAAGTACAGAAGGTGAGAAGGAAACAAGAAATTGGTGCAGTAAGTCCTCGCTTAACGTCGTGGTTCCTGTAAACCGCGACGTTAATGGAAACAACGTTAACGGATTCAATTTTCCTCATAAGAAATAGATAAATAAGGGAGTAACGTTCCCCAGCCTCCTTTTGCCCCATAAAATACATTACATATACATAAATTCGATGGAATTTTTATAGAAAATAGTATATATTATACATCCAAAAAGATAGACTAAATCATTTTGTATTGCGCTCACTGATGGGCAGATAGTACCCACTGTTGTGGGGGTTAGACCTAGCACAACACCAATGTCCACCGCACTTTCACCTTTTCTTAAACCGGTTTAAAACTTCCATTTTCATAGCAAGGCTAATGGTCTGATGTTGCTTCTTCACAACACTAGCATCACTAGCACTTAATGGGCACTTGGAAACCATTTCGAATAGTTACAGTACAGATTTAGAGCAAAAACACTTAAACACGCACGGACGCTGTGGAAGCCTAACAAAGATTAGGGACACTGTTACGCCAAGATGAGAGAGGGTGATGCGCCATACAAAGTAATGTAGTCTGTGATGACGTTATACCGAATGATAGGTATCTAAAGAGTAGTGACATTATTACAAAACAATTTTGTCGGGAGGCAACGTTAAACAAGGACTTACCCGGTACTGTACAGTGTATAGTCGTCCACCAATTCTCGGAAAATGTTTAACAGAAATTTGCATAAACAAGACGATTAAAAAATTTGATATACAGAAAGAAAAGTTAGCTATAATAGAAAATTTGGGTAAAATTTTTGACACCCTTTCTCACTTAATGTCAGGTCAAAACTCAATTTAGTGATAGCTCGACTTACCGAGTAAGGAAAAAACTGGTATGAAGTAGCCGCTGAGATGGCTGTATATTTTGTCATTGTTATGAAACTATAAAAGTTATAGAAAAATCCTTACAATACTGTAATGTGGCTTAGAAATAAAAAATATATAATATAAAACTATAAAATAAGAACAATGAATAGCATGGGTGTGATGTGTGGGAAGTCAATGGATATGTTGAGGGAGGCAATGGGCTGTAACTGCATCATCACTTAATTGCTCAGCCGCACTCCCTACCCCGATGTGACGTTATGGCATACACACACAGCGTAGCCACTTTTTCTCTTGAGTTAATTGGGCGACTGCTTGGCCGAACTCTGTCAGGTTAGTTTGAGCGTGTTTGGAGCTTTTTTTTTGTACTGTACATAAAATATGTGCTGATATATTTAATGATATGCAATGGATAATTTATTGTAGCAATTTCTGTTCATATTTGATGTAAACGAAGGAGTACTGGTACCGTGCTTAGTGTTTACCACCCTGCCATATGAACCTCTTTTTTTTCCCTTCCTTGCTTCTCCTTTATCCTTCGTTTAGCGATAATTTTGCTTAATGTTAGGTTTTCAGGAATAGAGCCCCATTGTTAAATGAGTGGATGCCTGTAGTTCAGGTTTTCCTTCTCCATCCCTCAACACAAAAACAAAAATACTACTATCCTGTATAACAACAACAACCAAAAAGTACATAGCACATCATAAAATTCAATAGCACATACAGTATTTTATGTATTAAAAAAAACAAAAAAAACAACAACATCCACCGTCTGGGTGATGCCAAGAGAGCACAACACAGTTCAGCCAGCCTCCCACCTGACTCAGAGATGTGACACCACACTGGAAAAGAAGCATGACCGTTCTGGCATTACAGAGGCAGGAACAACTCGTATTAGTGTTAGGTGAGAAAAATAGAAATTGTAAGCTAAGCTTAAATTTAACTTGACACTTGGTGATGAAGGGGATTAACTTCTATTTAGCTAACTCCAGATGATTGTATTCAGCACACACGGACCCATTGTACTCAAGGGGTTAATGCACTGGTAATATTTTATTTGGCTAATGCCAGATGATTTTTTTTCAACAGAGAAAGTCCTTGTACCAAATGCACTATTGACAACCTGCCCACTTCCTACAGAGGATACATACCTATGCTCTTCATGTTTCTTATTTTAAAGTTTTATATTTTCATTGTTTCTAGGGCACATTAGAGTAATGAAATGATTTTTCCACAACATTTCTTGTTTCATTTTATGTAACAATGGCAACGAACATAGCTATCTCACAGCTTGCTGGCGATGTGTGTTACTGGGATTTTTACCGTACTGTACTGTATTAATATTCACTCACACACACACACACACACACACACACACACACACACTCTTTTTCCGCTGGTTATTTTCTGCAGTATTACCGGGTATGTGCTCTATGTTCAGGAAAGTATTGTTTAAGTGTGTTGTTGTGTTTTTTGTTATATTTTAGAGCCAAGACTTTGTTGCTTATGAACATATCTCCACTTACATAATGCAAGTCCAAGTGAAAATTTGCTTAAATATATGGAATTTTGATTTATGGCATGATTTTATAGAACCTAATCCCCTCTATAAGAAGTCAGTATACCTGTAGGTAGAGTGTAGAACCTCAAAACTGGATCTAAATAAAATATAAGTTACCTGCACAAGAAAACTGAATGTTTTTTCCTGGTTTAGGTAAATTTTGACTGGCTATCAGGTGAATTAATTGCAGATAAAAATACCTCTCACTGCCTTGGCATTTTCTAATAAATCCATAAATCACGTTCCTATAAATTGTACTCTACCAGTATTATTGTATATAATTTTCACCCCAGCCTCTGGTTTCCTTGTAGAACCTCTTGTTTTAGTTTTTAAATGTGGAATTATTTGTGCTGTATAGAGTATAATAACTTTAAATACAGTATCTTTGACTTAAGCCTTTATTCTCTTACAGAGAAAGGGCTGCATCCACGAAGTGAGGAAAATATTAGTCACGATGGTTAAGTTATGTTAATTTATGGCCAACACCTGTCATCTTCACTAGGTGACCTGTGAATTATGGTCAAAGTTGTGGGTTGTAAACTGGGTTTAAACCCGAGACATCATAGACTGGAAGGAATTTATGAATTATTTGTGCCTCCCTGTCTTAACCCAAGAGGGATTTTAAGCTACAGGAGTAGGGCATGATTTAAAGTAGGAAAAAATGAGTAATGAGAGCATTTTCAGCTCTGCCTTTGTATGACCGAGGTATAGTGGCTGTATCTCCGAAGTTCCGTAGAGACATATTGATTACTGTATTCAATTAGCTTTTATTTTTTAACACAAATTAACTTTCAGGCTAAGCCACACAGATTTTAGCTATAATATGTTGACATAAAGATATTGCCTTGTGTATAGTACATTGCACTTCAAGGGTTCACTGAAATTGTTGAAGAATATAACTACCAGTAGGACCCAGACAGTATGTTGGATTAAGGGGACTGATATCACCACCCACACTGGGTTAACAAGAAAATTAATTTAGCTAATGAGTAAACCAATCTGATTTATTATATTTTTTTTCCGAGTTGATTGCAGCTAATCAGCAGAGCCTTGAGATGCTGCCAGTCAATGAGTGTTGCAGTGTGACTTTCTGATGTGTTGTTAAATGTTTACAGCATTTCATGTGCCGGTTATTTTGCTCATCTCATTTGTGAACAATAAGTTCCTCGGCCAATGGTGTCTGAATATTCATGGAAATGTAGGAGGAATGTGGAGAGCTGGTTTGGTGTGACAGCAAACCTGAAAAGAAACATAGAGGTACTGTCCTGACCTCTGAGAGTTGGTGGCCACAGTACTCCACTCTTATATTTTAGGGGTTTTTACTAATCCTCTTGAGGTTTTGCATCTCTCTGGGAACTAGTTTTTAATATTATGCATCCATCCCATTCTCTGCTTTCCCCTGGCCTCCACTTGGGCCAGACAGGGTATCTTTAATTATACAGTATGACCAAAATATCAAATTTTCCTTATTCTGTAAATTTCAATTATTTCTCTAGAATTTTTTACAGGTCTTAGCACTCCTTCATTTGTCTTCTTGTCAGTGTAACTTGTTTTTAACATTTACCCATAACACCACATTTCTAGTGCTCTTAACTTCTTTCTGGTGTCTGCTGAAATAGTTCACATACTGAACCTTACACTAGTCCTAACCATATACTGTACAGTAAAACATTTCATCAGCCTTTTTCTCAAAATAAATTTTTTGCCTGACCTATTCTTGTTTTGACTTCTTCCATATATCTACCATCACAGCTAATGTTACTTCTAAAGTACAACAAAATTTCCACTTGCTTAATTACCCTGATGCCTACAATAATTTTTATTTTAGGATTTATTTTCAATTTGTAAACAACCATTACTGTTGTCTTTACAGCATTAACAGTCATACTCTTAATCTTTTTCCACTAATCTGTTAACCCATTTTTGTAACATCTCTGCACTATCTATGATAGGAGCATCATCATCTGCATAGCGTATACAGTATTTGATATTACTTTTTACCATAAACTTTAATTCCTTCATTGTTATTTAGAATGTCATTAAGAATTCTGAATACAGTACAGTATACAGTTAAAAAAAAAAATAAAAGGAGCTTTAGCCCTTGCGAATTATGAGATTTTACAAAATATGAGGGACACTCTTGGGGTGATTAAAGAAAAAGTAATCTCTGTTCTCTGCCCCAATTAAATTTTAAACGATTCTAAATACAGTAATTCTGTACTACTAGTTTTAGATGCCTGGTCCATACTTATCAGAAATAATGGCTCCAACACTGGGCAGTGATGGAAAAACAAGTGGAAAACCTTGAGCGTATATATATTTCATTACGGCAAAACATTACAACTTATGCAGGATTTCAAATTAGAGGAGTATGAATTATGGGGGACTTTAACTATGGCGACCTCAACTGGAAAAATGAATCCATGCCAAATAACCTTAATAAACTCACTATTTTTTTTTTTAAACTGAGACAATTTTCTCATCCAACACGTTAAAGATCTGACTCACTACAGAGGAAAAGAAACACCCAAACTGCTGGACTCATTGTAACTAACGAGGAAGGTTTGGTGGCCAAGCTGAAACACCTAGCCCCCATTGGTGCCAGTCATCACGTAATGGTGGTCGAGATTTAACTGTTACTTGGTTCATGACAAAAGCAGGCCAAGGTTATAATACAACAATGGTAATTACAACTGGATGAGGGAGATGAGGGGTATGCTCTGCTCTGACTCTTATAAGATATAAGAATGCAGTCACTACGCTGAATATCATAGCCAGTAAAGAGAACCATTTTATAGATAAATATATACCATACCGTATATGTTGGCGTATAAAACTGAATTTGAACCTAAAAAAGTAAGCCCCAAATTAGGGGTCGTTCTTAAACGCCAGGTATAAAATCCGAACCTCTACATCCTGTGCTTTAGTGTGTATATTAAAATAATCTAAATTTATTATAAACCTGTCCAACATACCGTAAATACCGTAAAATAACAACATAATAAACGCAGGTATCATCACGCACCGCCAGCCATTTGCAACTGCTGCCGAAGTAAACAAATAGCCGTCCGAACACAGTCCTACCAATAAGCTCGCGAAGCAAGTTTATAACTGAAAGAAAATACCTGCAGTGTATTTGATGCCTACATTTGTAATATATTACAGTACAGTATATTATAAATAATAAATAAATAAACAAATAAATCGGTAAATCTATTTCAAGTACAGTAAGTCCCCAAGTTACGTACATAATGGGGACCAAAAGGTTGTACTTAACTCGAAATGTACGTAACTCGATAATTTCCGCGAGTTTCTTTGGAAAATCCTGTGCTGTTTTCCAATCAGCACTCGCCGCCTCACCAGTCACTCGAACATTATGCAGCTTATTTCGCACCTTGAATCGGTTAAACCACCCATTGCTAGCATTGAATGTCACAGTATCATCAGGGTGATCTTTCTTTAGGTCGTTGAAAAGACTTAGGGCTTTCTCCTGAATCATACTGAGACACAGAGGCTTACGTTTTTGTGTGCAGTCCTCGATCCACAGCGCAAGATATTTTTCCATTTCTTCCAGAACCTTCCCTCTTCTTTTAGTTATAATCGTAGATTGCATTGGCACTGCAGATTTCACATGTTCCTTGATCTTTTCTTTGCCCTTATCAATTGTATTAACAGTTGACCGACTCAGGTTAAATTTGCGGGCAACATTGGTCAACTTTTCACCACTTTCAAGCAGTTTTATTATGTCCATTTTTACCTCTAGTGAGATTGCTTGACGTTTCGTAGCACTCCCACTGGCTTCACCACTCTTACGCTTTACACCAGTCATTGCACACAGAGTAAAGTGTACAAAATAGGGCAGAAATTCACAGGAGAAGTACTGTATGCACAATGACCACACTTGTTGTTTTGGTGCGTCTAGCGTGTCGTCTGCATGGTCAGTGATAGTGGCGGCGCGGTGCGGCTGGCTCGCCCGCCAAATTTAAAAATTGCTCGCCCTTTTAAGACAATATTTTTGCAATTAAAGACTTCAGAAACGATGTACGTATCGGCCGTTTGTACGTAATTCGGATGTACGTAATTCAGGGACGAACTGTACAGTAAATGGTAAAATTTTACTCGACACCGACACTAGTTCCAGACGACTCCTAAGTGATTTCACTAGTGTTTACACTACACCAGCTGGCAATGTTTGATGCCATTACTTGAAGTGAATTGGCCTTATTTTAAATAACCAAGGATGTGGTGCTTAGCAGTGTGTTTAACAGCATCACTCTACTGGTCAGTGGGATGGTTGGTAAAGGACTACTGGGGCAGTAAGCTCCCAGTGTTAAGTGTCAGATTTGCGGTAGTCTTATACAGTGAGTATAGCTCTAAACCCATGTTTTAAATGGAAATTTTGTGGGTCTTCTTATACACTCCATGACCTTGTACGCCGACATATACAGTATCAAAGTTCAAACCCAGTGCCTCCACGAATACAAGGAGATCATTACACATGAACCATGTGGTGGTCGACAAAGTTAAGGAAAAAAAACTCCAAAATTCGAGAGGTGGGTTAGGATAAACGCTGAACAGTACAGAAGGATGCATGCCAGATCCTGTTGTGCTCATCGTATATATATATATATATACAGGTAGTCGTCGACTTACGACCTAGATTGGTTACGGCCGCCCGGTCGTAAGTTGATCTGGTCGTAAGTCGGCCTATGTTATAATTACCTTACGTATATTATATTGTGTAATGATAATATAATCATCTTTAAGTCATATTTTATCAACATTTTCTCTGTTCATTATTGTTACGGTCGTCAGGTTTAAGTAAATCACTGCATACTACAGTACAATTTACAATAATTACCTTACGTATATTATAATGTGTAATGATAATATAATCATCTTTAAGTCATATTTTATCAACATTTTCTTTGTTCATTATTGTTACAGTCGTCAGGTTTAAGTAAATCACTGCGTGTTTGTAATTGAGCGCGGGGATGCGTGCGGCTCCAGCTCCCGGCAGCGCCAGGAGGCTGGGGCCAAAACTGTCGTACCGCCGGTCGTAAAGTCGAACAGACGTAAGTCGCATAGGTCGTAAGTCGACGACTACCTGTATATATATAAATGTATATATATATATGTATATATATATATATGTATATATATATATATATATATATATATATGTACGTATATGTATATGTATTTGTATATGTATATGTGTATGTGTATATGTATATGTACAGGTAGTCGTCGACTTACGACCTATGCGACTTACGTCTGTTCGACTTTACGACCGGCGGTACGACAGTTTTGGCCCCAGCCCCAGTGTAAATAATAAACCAATTGTACTGTAGTATGCAGTGATTTACTTAAACCTGACGACCTTAACAATAATGAACAAAGAAAATGTTGATAAAATATGACTTAAAGATGATTATATTATCATTACACATTACAGTATAATATACGTAAGGTAATTATAACATAGGCCGACTTACGACCAGATCAACTTACGACCGGTCGGCCGTAACCAATCTAGGTCGTAAGTCGACGACTACCTGTATATGTATATGTATATATTAGGGTGGTCCAAAATATCACATATTTGTATACGTTTTCTCCACAAGGTTTATTTTTGTCCATTAGGTACAAAATGCATCCCAGAAAAAAATTGGATCATTTAAAGCATATTTAGAGGTCAATCCAATGTCCTCTTTTTTTCCATTTAGTACGTAATAAGGATTTTTCGGGGCTAGATAAACACATTATAAACACATTGTCTTTATTCAGCAAAATACAATTATAAGTTTTACAAATTACAAACTAAATAACTCTAGAACACCAATACACATTCTTTATTTGTATCCCTTCATCATAGCAGCTTTGCTTGCCGTTGGTAACTTCTTGCGATGAGCTGCAACAACCTGTAAAAGGTACTGCTTTTGGTCCTCATTTTGCGTTATAGACTCATTATAACGCTCTATGAGAGCAATTGCCCTCTCTGCGCTGTCATTCACCACCTTCATATTTATCGCACGATCTCTCATTGTGATAAACACTTCATCGTCTTTCCATGTTTTGGAATCCTGACTCAAGAACAGTTGTGCTCTTTCTTTGCCATCTAGTGTAAGAACATCAAAAATATCTAATGTACGCTCAGTAACAAATGAGGCCACATTACTGATAGGAGTTTCATCAGATAGGACAATACGCCTTGAAAAGTCCTGTTTCTTTGGGCACTGGAAGTTTTGTACCATATTCTTCTTGGTTTCAGTATCGATCCTGTCATCAAATAAGCTTAGACCGATAAGATGTTCTGATAGATACCAGAGATGTCGGCTAATTGCTGCTTGTGCTGCCATGACACAAGATGGAAACCTGCATAATATACTATTTAGATTGATAATGAAATAATTGTAGAACTGATGAGATATAAATGAAATAAGTAACTTCATCTGATTAATGGTAACCCTTGTCTGTGTTTCCTGTTTCAACCTGTCATTGTCAGTCCCTATGACTCAATACTTGACTCTTTGCCCTTTCCAAATAGGCAACTAGGCTATATACATTGAAATATACCCAATATAATGTGTTGTGTATATTAAGACTGTATCATGCGGACAAGAAAATTCAGTCCTACACTACAAGTATAATATGCAAAATGGATTGACCTCTAAATGTTAATGAATATGGATAAAATTTTACAGACCTTATCTATGAACCAAATGGACAATTTTAAGGCTTGTGGAGGCAATATATTACTACTTATATTTTTTACCATATAGTTTTGGACCACCCTAATATATATATATATATATATATATATTTTTTACCATATAGTTTTGGACCACCCTAATATATATATATATATATATATCTTGATAAAATCACACGGGAAAATGGAAACAACGGAGTACCTTAGCTTTCGTCTTTATTCAAGACAGCTAAGGTACTCCGTTGTTTCCATTTTCCCGTGTGATTTTATCAAGATTTATCTTATCCACGTTTTCATTGTGGATTTTCATAATATATATATATATATATATATATATATATATATATATATATATATATATATATATATATATATATATATATATATACATATACATACATACATACAATCAACCCTCACTTTACGCGGTCCCACATTCCGCGTTTCCACGGTGCCCTGCCAGAACCCAGGATGCTCACATGCCGCTGTGGGTGTACCCCTTTACACTGGTGAAGTATAATTTTTTTATTTAGCTCATAAAATTCATACAAATTATCCGGCCAGAATATAATTTACATTGCTGGAATTCTTACAATTTGATGATCATTTTGAATATAAACATCATAGATTTTGCATTAGACATACAAATTTTAGATATAATGTTTACTCTTGAGAAAGGTAAACAGTCTGGTATTCCCACACATTTATCTAGTAGGGACGTTGGTGGGGGGGGAGGGAGGGAGGGACCGGCGACCGACCATCTGTTACCGTGTGAAGAATATTATTTTTTTTTTATTAACTGAAGATTTTTATTTTAGCTCATAAAATTCATACAAATTACCCGGCCAGAATATAATTTACATTGCTGGAATTCTTACAATTTGATGATCATTTTGAATATAAACGTCATATATTTTGCATTAGACATAAAATTTTTAGATATAATGTTCACTCTGAGTAAATATGTTATCTTTTGTGAAAAATATATGACATTTATATTCAAAATATTCCTGGTCTTACAAGGAATCCAGCAATGTCAATTATATTATCCTAACTTTAGTTTGAGGTATTATTTATTACTATACCTGGTTTTCCCCCCAAAATTTCTCAGAGGGAAGAGCCAGCAGTGTAGTGAGAGAAGAGAGGGGAGGGAGTCGTGTCCATTATTTGAATGGACATTAACTTGGCGACTGTATTTCTCTATTTCTCTTAAGTATTAATTGTGTGCATGTACCATCATAAAATTAAGATGTTATTTTTACTAGAACATAGGTATTGTGTCGGAAAAAGTGGAGTTTGGGGGTCAGCTGGTCTCTATTTCATTTAATCCCATATGTTATGTTATGCACTTTACGCGTTTCTCACTTTCCGCGGTACCCTGTGGGTTACATTAACCGCGTTAAGTGAGGGTTGACTGTATTGTTACGCCGTCTCTTAATTTACTTAAATATCCTGGTTCTAGGCGTAACCAAACAAAAAAAGTGAAGTAAATTAAAAGGGAATAAAAATAAATGAAGTAAACCTTTAAGAATTTAATTAATTAAATACTAACACAATAAAGAGCCTCGTAGGCTGTCACAACAAATCGATTCACCATCGAAACTTTTAAGACACAAATGATACTAAACGTCAAAAGAATAAAAATAAGGCATTGGATTACGTTAACACTGCATAAACAAAAAACTAACACTGAAATTAACTAATGTGAAACAACACTGAATTACTTAAATGTAACTAAGCAAATACTGATGGGCATAAATAGATACATAAATAGGTACTCACATAGATATACCACATTGGTGGCAACGGGAACAACACAAATAAATTAAGTATAAGTAACAGGTGACGAGTGTCACACAAAGGATATATTAGGTCGGCTCCCACCACGCGACCCGCCGGTGGGTCGTTTAACGATGCAGATGGTCGTAGAGAAACAGAATGCTTGTTACAATACAAAATGGGTTTGAACAAATAATAACAGTTAAAACCTTAACAGCACAGGGTAAGGTGACTAGATTATATAATAGTAAATACAACACATCATTACAGGAATAATATGAAACATGGAAGCATGTTATATAAAAAAAAAATAGAAAAATAGGACACGGTCGTAACACTTCCCCCCATAAAATAAAATTTTGCTTGCACAAATTTTGATATGACACAAGTGTTCTGACATCTTGAAGTCCAACAAAAAATATTACCCTTTTTCAGCAAATCAGTAAGGGGTAGTGCCAACTCGGCAAAATTACAAATATATCTCCGGTAATAACCCACACAACCCAAAAATCTGCGGACTTGTCGTTTGTTACATAGAACAGGCATCTAAGAAATAGTGTCACACCTTGCTGTGGGAGGAGCAAGTTTCCAACCCAATTACATGTCTCAGATACAAAAGTTGAGCACAAACAAATTCTGACTTAGCAAAGTTTATAACAAGTCCTACATTTTCTAACTCGGTGAAGAGAGCGTCTAGCTGACATAAATGGTCTGACCAAGTGTCAGAAAAAATTACATCATCTAAATATTCTACACAACCAGGCCAATTGGCCGTGACTTGTAACCTCAGCCTTTGAAAGGTAGCAGGGGCATTGCAAAGCCCGAAAGGCATAACATTAAATTTATAGGTCTTACCTAATGTCACAAAACTGGAGATGTCTTTAACACGACTGGTCAATGGTACTTGTCAAAACCCTCGAAGGCACTCAATCTTAGAGAGGAACTTGGTGTTCCCGATTGCTTTGATGCAGTCGTCAACTCTTGGTAGAGGGAAGCTGTCCTTGCTGGTGACAGCGTTGACCTTGCAGAAGTCGATGCAGAATCGAAGAGTGCCGTCCTTCTTCGGTACTAGAGTGACTGGTGAGCACCACTCGCTGTTAGGGAGCCTGCTTGATACGCTTGGCAGAACCAACAACAACAACATACACCAAGGCAGTGGTACAGCCAGGCCTGTCTTGGAAGACAAGAGGATGTTGTTGGATGGCGGTCAGCACGTCAGCTCTCTGGTGTCCCGGTAGACGCTGTAGCTTCTCCTGCAACTCCACGGAGTTGGACTGCCAAACCCTGACTGATGACAGGGCGAGTGGACTTGCCCTTTCTTTTACCTCTTCTTTCTCACCGTCTACTAAGAAAGTGTCAAAGGCACACACGGGAACTGGATCATCAGCAACAAATGGGGGTGCTGGGGCGTGTGTGGTACAGCTTGATGGTGTTGACGTGACATAAGCGCTGTAGTCGGCGCCTGTCAGGGGTAGAGATCGTATAATTCGTGGGGCTTAACTTCTTCACCACTCTATATGGCCCACTGAACTTCGCATGCATTGGCTGTCCATGTCTCGGCAAGGGAATGAGTACTTTATCTCCTATCTGGAACTCTCTGTGTCTGGCATGCTTGTCGTACCATTTCTTGATCTTGGACTGCGACTGCTGTAAGTGGTCTGCGGCAAGGCTCCAACAACTTAAAAGCTTCTCTTTAACATCTCCTACTAAACTTAATACATTAATGCTCTCTTCAATACTACCTAACAATCTATCTCTAGCTATGTACAAAGGACGTCTTACTTGATGAGCGAACAGTAGTAGTAAAAGAAACAAAATGAATGATATTAAGGCCCTAGCAGTAACTTTCCTAAGAGGTACAGCATGTAAGTACCTAGTGGAGGTATCAATGACTAAATAAATATTCAAACCCAATAGAAGATTTAGGCAGAGGGCCTACAATGTCACACTGTACTGTTGTAAAGGGCTCAGGTACGTGAGGTATTCTTACAAGTGGAAAAGGTGGAATAGCCTGATTGGCTTTGCCTACCTCTTGACAAAAATGATAGTACTTACAATATTTAGTGACATCTCTCCTCATACCTGGCCAATAGAACTTTCTGGCCAGCCTGTTGAACGTCTTTCGGACACCTTGATGTCCAGAAAAGCAACCGTCATGGGCCAGAGCTAGAACATGTTGTCTGTAAGTGTGTGGGATAACTATTTGATTGATAGACGCCCAGTCCGTGTCTTCCTCTGACATAGTCGGTGGGAGCCAGCAGCGGCACAAAACACCGTCTTGACTGAAATATCTCGTGGTAGGGCCTGAAACATTGGCAGGATCGGACACCAGGTCAAACAAGAGCAGTAATGAATCGTCTTACTCTTGTGCAGCTATTACAGCAACTCTCCCGGTCACAACATTAACTGCAGGAGAAATGTCTTGGGAAGCAATTGGGTTTGCAAAAAGTCCTAAGGACAGTGAATCATCTACATCAGGAGTTACATTATGATCATTAGTCATTAACATAAAACGAGTCACAGCACACAAAGGGAAAACACTGGGCATAACATCTTCAAGCTGTTGCAGCAAATCGTTACCGAGTATGAGGTCCACTCTAGCAACAAGGAGACTTGACACGTACTAACACAGGCAGCTCGTACTCACTGGCTACATTTAGCTATACCTGAAAAGCCAAAGGAGCCGCACCTTTACCCCAAAGGGCGCCCAAAACGACGTTTTGTCAGTCTTCCTCGCCGCAACAACACCCTCTTTGATGAGAGTTTGGAGACAACCCGAGTCTCTCAAAATAGTGACTGGTGTTTCGACACCATCAACTTCTACCGTGCCTTGTGACAAAAAGGGACGAAAGGTACCAATGTCTGGGTCCTTCACAAAACTCTCCTGGAAAAGATCAAAGTCTCGTGAGGCGAGAACCGAAACTGCAACCTCGTGCTTCACCTTATTTGGCTGCAGCCTTATCCAACAAAATTCCGCCTTATGACCCGAATTTCCACAGAAACTACAAGTAAATTAGAAAATTAGGACGCCCCATTAGGTGGCGAACGAGTCCCAGCTCCTGTCATGCACAAAATTATTATGCACAAAATACTGTAACCATTGTTAGTCCTACCATGCCTCAAAACAAATCCATCAGCATGCTTAGAAAAAAAAATATCACAAGTGTCAAAATGTCGTTAGTGAATCCTGGCAAGGTCGCCAAAACTGTTACGCCATCTCTTAATTTACTTAAATATCCGGGTTCTAGGCGTAACCAAACAAAAAAAGTGAAGTAAATTAAAAGGGAATAAAAATAAATGAAGTAACCCTTTAAGAATTTAATTAATTAAATACTAACACAATAAAGAGCCTCGTAGGCTATCACAACAAATCGATTCACCATCGAAACTTTTAAGACACAAATGATACTAAACATCAAAAGAATAAAAATGAAGCATTGGATTACGTTAACACTGCATAAACATAAAAACTAACACTGAAATTAACTAACGTGAAACAACACTGAATTACTTAAATGTAACTAAGCAAATACTGATGGACATGGAGACATAAATAGGTACTCACATAGATATACCACATTGGTGGCGACAGGAACAACACAAATAAATTAAGTATAAGTAACAGGCGACGAGTGTCACACAAAGGATGTGAACTGTATGACAAGAGGACTGAACTAACTCCGTCAGTTGGTGGGTCCTATATATAAGGTCGGCTCCCGCCACGCGACCCGCCGGTGGGTCGTTTAACGATGCAGATGGTCGTAGAGAAACAGAATGCTTGTTACAATACAAAATGGGTTTGAACAAATAATAACAGTTAAAACCTTAACAGCACAGGGTAAGGTGACTAGATTATATAATAGTAAATACAACACATCATTACAGGAAAAATATGAAACATGGAAGCATGTTATATAAAAAAAAAAATAGAAAAATACGACATGGTCGTAACACTATATATATATATATATATATATATATATATAATCAACGACCTCACCAGCAAGGAATCGAACCCTCGACCTACTGGGTGTGACTAGGGAGCGCTTACCGGCTAGGCCACAAGGACACTAAAAGCAGTTCTAGACTCTGTTATATTTCACACAAAGCCTGTTCATCGAGCTGATGGCGCCGTGAACCTCATTGGGAAACTGCCCGTGCCTCTTATGTGGTGTCAGTAGCATTTTACCGAATCCAGCTGGTATGAAACGCGAGGTACATATATATACTTCATTTTTAGTCCATTTAACACGCGGACTTTGAACATATAATCAACGACCTCACCAGCAAGGAATCGAACCCTCGACCTACTGGGTGTGACTAGGGAGCGCTTACCGGCTAGGCCACAAGGACACTAAAAGCAGTTCTAGACTCTGTTATATTTCACACAGAGCCTGTTCATCGAGCTGATGGCGCCGTGAACCTCATTGGGAAACTGCCCGTGCCTCGTATGTGGTGTCAGTAGCATTTTACCGAATCCAGCTGGTATGAAACGCGAGGTACATATATATACTTCATTTTTAGTCCATTTAACACGCGGACTTTGAACATACAATTAACGACCTCACCAGCAAGGAATCGAACCCTCGACCTACTGGGTGTGACTAGGGAACGCTTACCGGCTAGGCCACAAGGACACTAAAAGCAGTTCTAGACTCTGTTATATTTCACACAAAGCCTGTTCATCGAGCTGATGGCGCCGTGAACCTCATTGGGAAACTGCCCGTGCCTCGTATGTGGTGTCAGTAGCATTTTACCGAATCCAGCTGGTATGAAACGCGAGGTACATATATATACTTCATTTTTAGTCCATTTAACACGCGGACTTTGAACATACAATCAACGACCTCACCAGCAAGGAATCGAACCCTCGACCTACTGGGTGTGACTAGGGAACGCTTACCGGCTAGGCCACAAGGACACTAAAAGCAGTTCTAGACTCTGTTATATTTCACACAAAGCCTGTTCATCGAGCTGATGGCGCCGTGAACCTCATTGGGAAACTGCCCGTGCCTCGTATGTGGTGTCAGTAGCATTTTACCGAATCCAGCTGGTATGAAACGCGAGGTACATATATATACTTC
>CAUDMG010002080.1:2807572-2845161 GCA_958450375.1 Homarus gammarus | reverse complement strand
GTGTAATGGTCATGATAAGAGCTAACCTGAAAACCTTAAGGATTCATATTACGCTCAAACGTCCACAAAACCCTCTTGAGTCCCCCAGTGGAAACGTACTCCGTTTTCTCGGTTCCTTGGTGACGTCACCGAGAGCAGACGCTGTATGCTGGGACCTGTTGCCATCCAACACTTTGTAATCAATTTAATTTTGCTTTCGGTAGCTGAGTCAGAGCATTGTTAGTTGAGATACTAATAGAGAATGAAAATGAGTTCATAGTCTCAGTTTCAACGTCAGAGTGTACAGTAAATTAATTCATCGGAATAGGAGTAGCTGGACTCCCTGGCCTGTTTTGAGTGAGGGCGCAGCGGGCATTTCAACCGTTAGTAAGTGCCCGTCCCTTCATCCATACAAGTATGCGAATCCACGCTGTGTTGTAATTTGCCCTGCTTTGAGTGATTTGACCCAATTAATAGTTGATTGTGCAAGTGTTACAGTAACGTAGTTGATATGCTCTGAGTGAAGTCATATTTACGTCTTTAACGTCCCCTGAAACGTGATGTTGTTGTCACCGGTGAGTAAGTGCCCGTCCCTTCATCCATACAGGTCCCTAACGCAGCCTAGGCCGTGTCTGTAGGGTGGATGTTGTATCCACAATGTCTGGGGAGATGTCCGAGGTCCAGTAGGATCTTTTACCTTCGTGAGACCCGGCCGTCAGACACTCCAGACTACCTATAGTCCCCATAGCTGGCTCGTCTGTCCCTAACGCTCGGTCCACGAGGTGACGCCGGGTCACCAAGCCACACACCACTACCAGCCCCCATCATTGGTGGATGAGTGTCCAACTCAGTAGGGCTATCTTTGTGTGGTGAAATTACTCCACTGGGATCTCCAGAGTCGTTGGAAAGTACTCCATGGTGGCTGGACCCCATGGCTGTTGCTTGAGTATCACACCTGACGACTGAGTATTGTAGTGGCAGTTGCCCTAGTATTTTTGGTGCTAAGTGACTACACTAGTTGTGTATTGAGTATGTCCACCCAGTAGGGTTGGAAGTGTTATTATGTCCACCCAGTAATGGTGTGAGTATGTTGAGCCTGAGGGCCTAGTACTAGATTTCGTCTGTTAGTACAACTAAATTCTTTCTTTTAATTTCATATTCATGTTTAAATAAACGTTGTATTTGTATAATTGTGTCTATTAATTACCTACAGTATTTACCGTGATTTCTACCCATTGCTCGATACTATCATTACACCTACCCACGAGCCTCCTATCGTCACGCTACCAATGATGATAAGTAAGATTAAAAGGAATTGTTACTGGCTCACAGAGGCCCTTATAAATGGTGGGTAGTACCAGCCCTCACAAATGGTGGCAGCTATGGTGATGTAATGAACATAGTATCGAGTTGGGAGGAATGACTGTGATACTGTAGTTTTTAACTGAGTGATAACCATTTCTCTGTACGGGTATTTAATAACCATTCCACTGTAACTAATGAGTATTTCAGATTGCTAATGATTTTGTTCCATATTTTTCCGAGGTACAGCTTTTTGTGGTGGTTTGCAGAGAAAGTGAAATAAGTTCAAAGAAATACCTTGGAGTTAGGTTAGAAAAAAAAGTCTTGTTTAAAGTAAATGATGCCTGCAACAATAACTTGAGTGTGAATAAGGTTCGTTAATATTGGAAGAATTTTGATGTGTAACAGTCTGCCAAATTTTTTTTTCCGTTAACTCAGTATTACTTACAGACAGTGAATACATGTTTGGGCCGTGGCACTAGTTGTGAAATGTTCCATCGTGTGAGTGCCCAGTGTTTTAATTCTGAGTGCTAACAGAAGCATTGCACTATATGCAAAGGTTAAGTGGATGCTAATTCTGTACTTGTAATATTCTTTAGTTATGTGTTAGGTAGGATATATAGTCCACTTACTTAATATCTCAGGGCATTTTACAGTTCCTCATATTAATATTTCTATGTATACGCTATAATTTTAAAGTTTATTTTAATCAGGTGCTAACGGTTCATTATTTGGTGAAACGTATGTTATGTGAACTCTAATGCCAGTATACTTTCAGAGTACAGTATTATATATGTGAGGACCTTATGGTGATACGGTATATGGAAAATGTTATACAAGTGTATGGACCCAGAATTGTGAGTACAGAAATTCGTGAAGTATTCACGTAGTGTTGCACCATACTGAATTTGTGAATGGCAAAGTGTATCAGTGAAGTTTTCATGCAATAATATTATCTTTTGGGAGATTAATAATCTGAACAGTATTTTGAATAGTTGATGCATGGAATGTTTAGTGGTATTGCAGAAAATTAGTACCAGTCCTTGGGTCTTAAGTGAGAACTGTGCATGTATCGTATTTAAAGTGGGTTATTGTAGTGATTTGTTGTAACACAATGGCAGATGCTAACGCAAATAAGGGGACCATGACAGCCAAAGCCGCTGTTGATTCAGCAACAGAAATGCAAGCTCTTCGGGCTAAACTCGCTGAGTCTATGGATACGATCAGGAGACAACAAGCTTTGCTTGATGAATTGAGGGAAGAACCGGCTGTACCTACTCCTCCTGCCGTGGTAACATTTGTGCCCCCTCCTGCCGTGGTTCCACTTTTGCCCCCTCCTAACGATATACCCAGCCGACCTCCTGGCCCCCAATACCACCAATCCATTCCGAGGCTGTCCTATAACGACCTCGTTGGTCTTAACGCAGACACCATCATAACTAAATTCTGTAAGAGAGTAGAGTATTGCGCAGTTAGCTCAAGGGATAGATGGTATGTAGCTACCGACCACATGGACCCGCAGATTGAAGACAGGGTCCAAGTAGAACTCGGTACCGATGAGGAAGATTGGGATAAACTTAAAGCAACCTTGCGGAAATTGTTTGTGAAACCAATCCCTCTGGAGGTTGCCTGGCAGGAATTTGCGCGTTTAGAGTACCATTTGGAAGATGATCCCCGGCTCTTTTTGGGCCAAATTAAATCCGCTCTCACCACCATTTTCCGCCGGTATGGGCCCAGGGAAGGTGAAGAACAAACGTTGAAAGATAAATTGTACCAGAAACTGCCAGAACAGTTGAAAGACGAGTTGATATCTTACTAGTCCCCTTGTTGTCCAGTAGACATGATGGCCGAACATTTGGAGAAACTCCGACATAGCTATCTGAGAAGTAACAGAACTGGGTATCCTGGTATCCGGCCAGTTCACAAGCAGGCGAACCAAGAACTCCCAATAAAGAATGAAAGAGCCAGTAGGGCAGAAGGTAACGTAGCAGGAGGAGCTTGGGATACCAGTAGTAAGCGAGATCAACACGCTGTAGCCTTATTTGAAAGTCCTCGTAAAAAGTTAGTGGGAAAGCGACAAGGGACCTTACTGTCCATATTGCCGAACACCGAATCATGATACTTCTACTTGCCCCTTAAATCCACCCCTACGTTCATGTTGGGATTGCTTGGAAGTAGGATGTCGGAGAAACAGTCCACGCTGCCCCGGACGCTCCAATCGTCGGCAATATCCAAAATATTGACATAAGCGGGTTCCTTCCAATGTGTCTCCTTGCATTTGGTTTAATGTAAATGAACGGGTCTGTCTTGCTTTAATAGATACAGGTAGTGAAGTCACCTTAATTCAGGAGAGTCTAGTAAAAACTTTGAATTTGCAACCCATCAAACCTTGTAAAGATAGATACCAGGGTGTTACGGGAGATGAGTTAAAAATTAAAGGTAAAGTAGTCATAACAGTACAAGTAACACCACAGTTGAAAGTCAGACACCATGCTATTGTGGTGGATGATAAATACTTTAATGCAGAATTGCTATTCAGAGCAGATCTCCTTGGCAGATTTAGAGTAACCTGGGAACGTAAAAGGAAACTTTTCATTTGGGCAGGCCAGTCACATGAATATGGGAAAGTAGTAATGAGAGATCACATGCAAGGAATCAAATGCGTCAATAGATTGTCATTAAAGCCCGATGTACCTTGTCCACCACAGTTGAAGAGGCTCCATATTGATAGGAAGACTATTGTACGAGGCCACCATGCACCGATTTTATCCATCAAGGTGAAAGTAGAGATAGGTCAAATTCTGAGCACACGATTCACGCATAAAAGTTTCAACCAACAACCAGAGATATGCGTTAGAGTACAGCCAGATTCACGTATATATTTGCCAGTAAGTAATTGTACCGATAAATCAGTGTATTTGAGAGTTGGCACTGTCATTGGCGAATATGAGTTAATCCCGGAGGAGATAATCTCGTATGTTGACACTAAGGGAAATCACTTGGGACACATTCAACAGGTCTATGACAAATTGTGTAAAGTAAAGTTTTCAACTGAATTCTCCCTTTGTGCACCTCATCACCTAGCCATTCAAACAGTAGGGGAGAGGAGATCCTCAAACCAATTAAAAGTCAATGTACTGTAGGTGCTGATCAGAGAGTACCGTCCTCTGACTGTGTAATTTGTGCCGGAATTCCCAACGGTACAGTAAAGAAGGTAAGACATGTCCAAGAGATTTCCAACAGTATGATACCGGAATGTGACGAAGTAAAAGGCGGAACCACTAGACAAGAGAAGTTGAATGAGTTAATTAGAAACCAACCGTGGAACCATCTAGACCGAGAAATGCGTAAATATTTGCGGAAAGTAATTCTAGCTCATGATTCCTTATTTGTTTTAGGACCACATGAAATAGGGTCAATTGCTGGTATACCCGCTAACATTCAGCTCGCCAACCACAATCCTGTCCGAGGACCACAGTATAGACACCCCGAGAAAGCAAAGGAGATAATTAAAGAAATGATAACAGATATGAGGGATCGTAATATCATTGAACCATCGACTGCCGCCTGGTTATCCCCCATTGTTCTGGTAACAAAACCCAACGGTTCAAAGCGTATGTGCTTAGATTTTCGAGCGGTCAATAAGCATTTGAAGGTCGACATACAACCCTTGCCACGAATTGACGAATTAGTAGAGAAAGCTACAGGAAATAAATATTATGCCACATTAGATTTGAAGGATGCATATTATCAGATCATCCTTAACGACAGCAGCCGAGATCTAACTACTTTTAGCGATGGGTACAATCTATGGAGGTTCACACGCCTTCCGTTTGGACTCTCAGCTAGTCCTGCCGTTTTCACTCGAGAAGTAAACCGAGTATTAGCTCCATTAGCAGTTGAAGACTGGGTACGAAACTATCTTGATGATGTAATAGTATGGGCTCCTGACTTCCCCACCTTGTTGCAAAGACTCACCAGAGTATTTGAGAGATTTGAAGAGATGGGTATTAAACTGAATTTGTCTAAGTGTCAATTTGGCCATAAGCAAGTTAAATTTAGGACATGTAGTTTCAGAGAGAGGCATTGAGCCTGACCCAGAAAATGTCCAGGCTTTGACTGATTGTAAACCCCCAACTAATGTTAAACAAGTCCGCCAATTTTTGGGTATGTGTGGATTTTACCGTAAGCATGTTCCCGAGTTTGCCAAAGTAGCTTACCCCCTCACTGAGTTAACGAAACAGACTGTTGATTTTGCATGGTCCAGTGAGTGTCAAGAAGCATTTAAGAAGTTAAAGCAAGCACTAGCTTCATACCCAGTTCTTGTCAAGGCCGATATTTATAAACCATTCGAACTGCATAGTGATGCCAGCAATTTCTGCGTAGGCGCTTCCCTTAATCAGATACAAGAAGATGGCTCTTACGACCGGTGGGTTATTTTTCTAGAAAGTTAAAGCCGGCAGAAACTCGTTATTCCACCACAGATAAAGAAGCGTTAGGCATTGTATTAGCGTGCAGGTTCTTCCATCATTTTCTTTGGGGTACGCAGTTTACAATTAAGACAGATCACCAGCCTCTAACCTCCGTCTTTAGAAAGAAAACCAAAAGTCAGCGAATGAACCGTTGGATCTTAGAAATGAGAGATTACGCTTATAACATTGAATATAAACCCGGTAGAGCTAATGTAGTGGCTGATGCATTAAGTCGACCAGTCAGAGCCTTGAGAAAAGTCATGCACGACCATGTTGCCGCTCAACTTCCCACACTAGAAGGTTTCACACAGGCAGACTTTGGTAAAGAACAACAAAAAGAACCCAGGTGGCAAGAGTTAAAACAGTATTTAGCAGGAGGAAAAATTCCACAACATAAGTACCCAAAGGCCACCGTTGATAGCTTTGAAGTAATAAATGGAGTATTGTACCTAGTAAAAGAACAACTCGATACAGCATTGAAGTATTGTCTCGTAATCCCGCAACATTTACGTAAAGCCGCATTAGAGTTGGCGCACGACAATGCCACCTCAGGTCATTTAGGACGGTGGAAGACCATCACCCGAGTAGCAAATTTGTTTTATTGGCCTAACTACCGTAAAGATTGTGTTGATTATGTAGCATCATGCGAGACGTGTCAAAGGTTCAAGGGAACTAAGGGACTTACGCAACTTTGGCAAGAATTACCAGTCGTAAGCAAACCACTAGAACGAATTTCGGTGGATTTAACCGACATGCATTCCGGGATCAATGATTACCGATATGTGTTAACGATCATAGATCATTACTCAAGGTTCGTTAACTTCTATCCATTGCGCACCAAGACAACGCAAGAAGTTACCCGTGAATTTGAAAAGTTTGTTAATGTCTTCGGTAGTCCTAAAGTAGTGATTGCGGATAATGGAGGAGAATTTACTGCCGCACAATTCAGGGAGCTCTGTCGATTAACTAACATTCAAGTGTATTTTACCTTGCCTTACCACCCCCGAGGTAACAGTATCACGGAGAGAATGCACCGAACTTTTAAGAACATTTTGTCAATAATGTGTGAAGATAACCCGCGTCGCTGGCCACGATTCTTGGGTCCGACCCAATATGCGTTGAACACTTCTGTTCACACAACGACTGGAGTGCAGCCACACTTCGCATTCTTCTCCCGGCATGCACAGAGACAAGTGGGAATTGAGTTACCCATAATAGAAAACAAGAGTACTGAAGGGTTGAGAGAAGCTCACAAAGTAATTAAGGAAACTTCTGAACGAATGTCTAGAGAATTCCGGAACGTAGCAAACCGAGATAGAGTCAATCAGACAGTACAGCTAGGGGAAACTGTTTGGGTGAGAGATGAAGTTACTATCCCAGGTACCAGTAGAAAATTAAATGCTAAGTGGAAGGCCCATATACAGTAACTGAAGTAATACGTAATGGTGCAGCGTATGAGTTAACCCACCTTTCAGATGAGACAGAAGTAATTCGACGAGCAGCAGAAAAGGTGAAAAGATGTATCAACAGAGATATGTTTGTCCAGGTAAATGACATCCAGGTTCCCCCTGATGATTCTTCCTCAGAACCTGATGAGAGAGATGCTATACGGGATGAGGAGAGAACAGTAGTTGCTCCTGCTCCCCGATTTCCCGTAAGGATGAGAAAACCAGTGGTTAGACTGGATCTTTAAGAAACAGTGGGCTTTGTAAGTGAACCTCCTTGGTTGGTGATGGGTAATGTAGTGCACAATCAGTTATAAGTAACTTGTGGTAAAGGGAGAGGTAAAGAATTGATGAATTTTTTTAAGAGTATTTTGCAGAGGAAGGGTCAATTTGCAGTAAAGACAGAGATTGGAAGATGTACTGGCAGTTATGCAATCATCTGAAGGGTATCTGTTACTAGTGTGAGTAAAGATACCGGTGGTGAATTCTCAAGTTCCGGTTGGTAAGTCCTACGTAGGCTGGGTGTCGTTGGTATATAGGTGTAGAGTTCGTGACTTTCAGGGAGTAGTCGGGCATAGAAATATGGTGCTATTACTTCTACATGGCAAATGCCATAAGTACAGACAGTTTTTGGTTTGGTAGTGTTCTCATGAGGACCGTTTCGTTAGCATTGAATTCTTGGGAATACCCGCTCGTTCGGAGTCCCTGGAATGGTGCTGCCTCTCGCGAATGCGACACAACTCTTTAGATTAAGGGCAACAAATCATTCCATTTGACTTGATGGGGTCCGTTCGTCTATGTCCTAGCTTGAGAAATCTATGTTAAATCTCAGTGTGTCCTGTATGCATTTGACAAATCCCGTAAAAGTAACTTTCATGATCTATGAACATTGAAATTTGAGTTCTGTAAGGAAATTTTGAGTGTACACTTTATCTACCGATGTGAGGTATATTTTGTAACATGTAACCCCATTTATTATTATTATATGATATGAGGTATCTTACTCAAATCATTATTATTCTATGATGTATGTAACCCCATTTATTATTATATATGATGTATGTAACACAATTTATTATTATATTATATGATATGATGTACGTAACACCATTTATTATTATGATATGATAGGATGTATTTACCACCATTCAGTATTATTATGACATGATGTACCTAACCCCATGTGCTATTATTTTTGGTGCTATTTTGTAATATGTATCCCAATATATTTTTTTATGAAGGTGCGTCACATTCTAGTAGTATGTTAACAGATTTCCATTTCTTGTACCTAATTCTGACCACCGGTAGGGAATTATTTTTCTATTTTTATTGATGATTTGTGCAATGTTTTGTATGAGCATTCATACTTTATATTAATGATTTAATGAGTCTGTCACTACTTACGTGTTTTCTGAACGTTACCGCATAATATAAATCTTGAGGAAGGAGGAAGCTTTGTAATGGTCATGATAAGAGCTAACCTGAAAACCTTAAGGATTCATATTACGCTCAAACGTCCACAAAACCTCTTGAGTCCCCCAGTGGAAACGTACTCCGTTTTCTCGGTTCCTTGGTGACGTCACCGATAAGCCGCCTTTGTCTCTGCGAGCAGACGCTGTATGCGGGGACCTGTTGCCATCCAACACTTTGTAATCAATTTAATTGTGCTTTCGATAGCTGAGTCAGAGCATTGTTAGTTGAGATAATAGTAGAGAATGAAAATGAGTCCATAGTCTCAGTTTTCAACGTCAGAGTGTACAGTAAATTAATTCACCATAATAGGAGTAGCTGGACTCCCTGGCCTGTTTTGAGTGAGGGCGCAGCGGGCATTTCAACCGTTAGTAAGTGCCCGTCCCTTCACCCATACAGGTAGGTCAATCCACGCTGTGTTGTAATTTGCCCTGCTTTGAGTGATTTGACCCAATTGATAGTTGATTGTGCAAGTGTTACAGTAACGTAGTTGATATGCTCTGAGTAAAGACATATTTACGTCTTTAACGTCCCCTGAAACGTGATGTTGTTGTCACCAGTTAGTAAGTGCCCGTCCCTTCATCCATACAGGTCCCTAACGCAGCCTAGGCCGTGTCTGTAGGGTGGATGTTGTATCCACCATGTCTGGGAAGATGTCCGAGGTCCAGTAGGATCAGTTACCTTCGTGAGGCCCGGCCGTCAGACACTTCAGACTACCTATAGCCCCCATAGCTGGCTCGTCTGTCCCTAACGCTCGGCCCACGAGGTGACGCCGGGTCACCAAGCCACACACCACTACCAGCCCCCATCATTGGTGGATGAGTGTCCAACTCAGTAGGGCTATCTTTGTGTGGTGAAATTACTCCACTGGGATCTCCAGAGTCGTTGGAAAGTACTCCATGGTGGCTGGACCCCATGGCTGTTGCTTGAGTATCACACCTGACGACTGAGTATTGTAGTGGCAGTTGCTCTAGTATTTTTGGTGCTAAGTGACTGTAATAGTTGTGTGTTGAGTATGTCCACCCAGTAGGTTTGGAAGTGTTATTATGTCCACCCAGTAATGGTGTGAGTATGTTGAGCCTGAGGGCCTAGTACTAGATTTCGTCTGTTAGTACAAACAAATGCTTTCTTTTAATTTCATATTCATGTTTAAATAAACGTTGTATTTGTATAATTGTGTCTATTAATTACCTGCAGTATTTACCGTTATTTCTACCCTATTGCTCGATACTATCATTACACCTACCCACGAGCCTCCTATCGTCACGCTACCACTGATGATAAGTATAAGAGTAAAAGGAAGTGTTACTGGCTCACAGAGGCCCTTATAATTGGAGGGCAGTACCAGCCCTCATATTGACAATGAGCTGAAGTTCTCGGGCCATTGTGAGAAGAAGGTAAATCAGGCAAATAAATTTTTGGGTCTTATAAGAAGGTCGTTCAGATATCTAGACGGTCCGTCCCTCGTAACGATCTTCAGGAGTGAAGTGCTTCCCCATCTGGTCCCCGAGATATGCTAGGGACTGAAAGTTGGTTGAAAATGTTCAAAGGAGGGCCACCAGTCTGGTGCCTGCACTTCGGCACCTCAGCTACCCTGAGAGATTGGAGCGCCTGAACTTGCCTAGTTTATACTACAGACGGGCAAGGGGGCACCTAGTTGAGGTGTATAAGCATCTCAGGGGGCACTACTCAGTTGAGTGTCCTTACTTGGAGCTGGCGGACGCTCGCCCCGCAAGGGGTCACAGCTCAAGATTGAAGAAGCCGCAAGTCCAGAAAACCGTGAGGGAAAACTTCTTCGGAGTGAGGGTTGTAAACTCTTGGAACAATCTACCAGAGAGTGTTGTGACGGTACCGAGTGTGAGCTCTTTCAAGAGAAGACTTGACCAACACTGGAGCGGGTTCAGGTACATTCAGGAGCCGGTGCATGCCCAGTATTTGCCAACAGTGCGTGACAGAGATGTGACCGATCGCCCAAGCGGCTAACAAGCCGATCAGTGGCGAAGAGGATAAAAGTAAAGAACTAAAGACTTGCCTGGAATAGATTTTTGGCAACAACAAACACCGCAGATATCAACACTACACCAAAGGAGGAAATAAAACTAGAAAAACAATAATAAAAGTAAAATGTAATCCTGTATGAAACTGGTTAAAGATATGACAAATAACCCGGGAGTATTTTATAAATATTTTAATAGATTGAGGGAAGTGAAGACCCCAAGGCAGCAACTCCTTAATCTTCCCCCAGCCAATTGTGACTCTTACAACTGAGCAGGTCCAACTCACCTAACTTCCGAGCCAGGGGGCCGACGCCTTGCCATATTAAACAGAAAATACTTATTTTATTATCTGGTACAGCTTCAGAAATGTGTAAAAATTCAGTGGCGTCAGAACGTGTTGTCATGTACTCTCTGTTGTTTACTTTCGACCAGACTCTCACAGCCACAAAAATATTTAAAATTACACCATAACGCTTCAAGAAAGTTGCCTTTATTGGTATAGCTGCAGAAATGTGTTCCTACGCCCCCTGTGGTAACCCGTGTCTCTAAACAGCAACGTCACATTAGTAGTGTCACTGTTTATGACTGAATGGTTATTGGTCCTGTAATGACGGATGTGATTGGTGGAGAGGTTTGCTATAGGTCATATAGGTTGGCATTCGTTATAAGTACAGTCGACCCTCGTTAATTCGGACCCCTTTAATCCGGATTTCGGATAATTCGGTCGAAATCTGAACTAAGCGAAGGACTGTCCGTATCAAATTTTTGGTTCTGGGATTGTCCGATAGATGGCGCGCGCGCCAGACCGCCAGTCATTGTTGACTTAACGCCATATTCGAGTATCAGTGTTGTGTTGCCCTGCAATTTTTGTTGATATTTCAGTGATTAGGGATCTTTCAGCCTTGTATTTTACATCATGTCTTCAAGGGGGAGTAATACGCTGAAGAGGAAGTATGTGACCATTTCTGTGAACCAGAAACTGGAACTTATAAGGAAGTTAGAGGCTGGTGCTTCGGTGGCTAGAGTTTGTGACGAGTATGGTGTTAAAAAGCAAACAGTTTCGGACATATGCAAGGCTAAGGACAAACTCACTGCATTTTCTTTGAAATATAATGCAATATTATGCAATATTAACCCCTAAATCAGTTAATTCGGACAATCGGCTAAAACGGTCACCCTTCCCCCCCCCCCCCTATTAGTCCGTTTTAACGAGGGTCGACTGTATGTCATTGAATATAACATGAATAAAAAATAAATATAAAATTGTATTGTAATAGAGAATAACAGTATAAATAACAACTGTGTAAAAGATGACTTATCTATCCCATAAAGTACAGTTTGTTACTCTAACAGTTATCACACATCATTATGTCTGTACACTGGTGGTGTCTCAGTTATGTTAAAGAGGATGAACTCTTCTACACTGTCGACGTCAAGTTGATCAAATGTTTGGTGTTAATTTTCTGATAAAATTTTATTAAACAAACAAAATGATCAAGAGTAAAACATCAGCAATATGTTGTGTCTGGAACATATAAGGTGTTGATTCATAGACCAAATGGCAAGTAAGTTGATAACTGATGAAAATTATACAACAAAAGCAGCAGCAGTTTGAATCAGTATCCGATCCTTACATTATGACTTGAGGCCAATGATCCACAACTTGCCATTCACCGCCCAATACGTGAGGTTAGGAAATAAACTACTGTATTAGAAAGTTATGATTGATCAGGTGATTGAAAAGAATAATTCTCATGAGCTGAGGAAAAAGTTGCTGCAAGAGAAAAATCTCACATTAGATAAGGTTTTGGACATTGCTAGAGCATTAGAAGCAGCTAATTCTCAAGCTCAGACTATTGAGGATAGATCACATAATGATTCACAGGTCAACAGAGTTTCAACTACCACCAGTAGACGGAAAAAGCCATGGCAAAAAGGTACAAATATGAAAGCACAAAAAAATTTAAGGGAAAACAATCTCCTAAAGTACATTTACAACAACATAGCTCAGTCAGAGAATCTAAACCTAGACCTAGACAAAGTTTCAGGTGTGGTAGAGAAGGTCATCATCCCAGTGACAGGGTAAAATGACCAGCAACTGATAAGAAATGCCATAATTGTGGTCACTTTTTTTTTTACGGGGATTAGCCCATCCGGGCACAGGTCACTGACCCATATCGGGGCCTGGGGGGCGAAAATGTAGTATAATAATAATAATAATAATAATAATAATAATAATAATAATAATAATAATAAAATAAAAATAAAAATAAAAATAATAATAATAATAATAATAATAATTATTATTATTATTATTATTATTCACAGTAAATAAAATTTTTAATAAAAAAAATAATAATGATAAATAACAATAACAATAATAATAATAATAATAATAATAATAACAACGTGTAACTCTCGGAAAACAAAACATATTAATTTTACCTCAAATGTACAGTAACTGTATCACAGATGTCAACAGAGAAAAGTCGGGGAGATAAACAATTAATTGCTAGTGATAATGAGGAATTTGTCATTCAGATCAAATCTCTATGTAGTGAAGAGAACAATGATATCAGTCACTATGAATGAAATACACTACCTGTTATCATGCAACTTGACACGGCAGCAGATGTGTCAGTACTGTCTGAAGAGGTGACACGTAAAATTCCTGATATATTTATATAACCATGCAAGGGATTATAACTGTCACAATATAAAAGTAATAGGTTCTGCCAAGGTGAATGTTAAATATGGCCAACAAACAGTAAAGGACCTGCCCCTCACCATTGTTAAAGGTCAAGGTCAGACATTGAAACTTTTACATTAAATTGGTCAAATATTTTGAATGTTCTAAAGAAAGAACAAAAGGCAGCCATTCCTTTAATTTAAGTACAGTACAGGTATTATCAAAATTTGAGGAGGTATTTACTAATGGACTTGGTACTGTGAAAAATGTTAAGGCTACTTTGACACTGAAACCAGATGCAACACCCAAATTTCTTGCTCCCAGACCTATTCTTTATGCTTTAAAGATGTCAGTTAAATAGGAAATTAAGAGGTTAAAAGAAGAAAAGACATGGGAAAGAGTAACCTACTCAGCTTGGGGTACACCTTTAGTTCCAGTAGCAAAAAAGGGTGGTGGTGCTCAATTATGTGGAGACTATAAGGTAACTCTAAACCCTCAGTTACAAGTAGTACAACACCCTCTACCTAACCCTACAGATATGTTTGCAGCTTTACAAAGATGTAAGATCCTTTCATGGATAACAAATCACAGGAGTATTGCACAATAAACACAGATTTAGGACTTTTTCGCCCTAAAAGATCACCATATGGTATAGCTAGTAATCGTGCAATATGGCAACAAACCATGGACAAAATATTCAATGGGTTACCTGGTGTACAGTATTTTGTTTTGTGGATGATATTATAGTAGCAGGAAAACATGAAAGAGAACATCAGGAAAGATTCATGGCAGTACTGACACGTATCCAAGAGAATGAAATGAAAATTCACAAGAATAAGTGTCAGTTTCAAGTAGCCTCCATTGAATATTTAGGATTCATCATTGATAAACAAGGCATACATAAGACAAATGAGAAGGTTAGAGCAGTCCAATCTGCAAAAGTGCTTGAGAATGTTAATGAGCTACAATCTTTC
The DNA here is from genome assembly GCA_958450375.1 of Homarus gammarus. Lineage (NCBI taxonomy): Eukaryota > Metazoa > Arthropoda > Malacostraca > Decapoda > Nephropidae > Homarus > Homarus gammarus. The sequence continues at coordinate 2,830,833 of CAUDMG010002080.1, read as the reverse complement.
TTGGGACTTGTAACATTTTATGGACGATTTGTTAAAGATTTACCTACAATTGGAAACCCCTTTTATCATTTACTGAATAAAGATGTAGCATGGAACTGGTCAGAGGAATGTCAGTGGTCATTTGAGAAGATAAAAGCTGCAATAACTTCACCAAACTTACTTACACATTTTGAAATGTATTTGCCAGTAAAGCCTCACAAGTTGGATTAGGTGCAGTTCTAGCACATGTCATGCCTGATGGCACTGAGAAACCAACTGCATTTGCACCTAGATTGTTAAATAAAGCCGAGAGATATTACTCACTGATTGAGAAGGAGGGCCTTGCACTTGTGTTTGGTGTTAAGAAATTCCATATCTATTTGTATGGCAGGAAGGAATTTATGATAGTGACTGATCACAAACCATTACTAGCAATTTTATGTCCAGAATTAGGGTTACCCAGTTTAGTGGCTGCAAGACTACAAAGATGGGCCATCACTTTGGCAGCTTACAATTACACACTGGAATACAGATCCACCACTAAGATGGGAAATGCTGATGCACTGTCTTGCCTAACTGTGGACAGGGCTCCAGAAGAGCATGAGGCTTGTATTCTCTTGATAGAAAGTTACAACTTGCCTATTACAGCAAAGAATATAGCACAGAGCACAAAGAAAGATCCTATACTCTCAAAGGTACTTCAATGTCTAGTTACAGGTAGGGACTCAAGAAGAATGTAAACCATATGCGGCAGTATGGCCAGAATTTAGTGTACAATAAGAATGTATATTGTGTGGATCCAGAGTTGTTGTTCCTAAGCAACTTAGGGAACAGGTCCTTGCTGATCACCAATGCATTTTCAGATCAAAGGCCATATAGCTAGAACTTACATATGGTGGCCAGGTGTTGACAAGGATATTGAACTGTATGTTAAAAAATGTGAAACTTGTGCCATTCACCAGACTGATCCTAAACCAGTACGATTACATCCATGGGAGTGCCCTAGATATGCTTGGCAGCGACTGTATATTGACTATGCTGGTCCATTCTTAGGATATTCTTACTTGATTGTGGTTGATGCTAATAGTAAATGGCCTAAGATAATTCCCATGCAATCAACTACTTCACTCTCCACAATTAAAGCACAGATGCAGATTTTTGCAACACAAGGCTTACCAGAGTGTATAGTATCTGACAATGGTCCTTAGTTTTGTTCTTGGGAATTCAATAATTTTTTAAATGTAAATGGCATTCAACACATATTTACTGCACCATAGCATCCTGCCACAAATGGAGAAGCAGAAAGATTTGTTCAAACATTCAAACATAATATGAAATGTAGAAATGCCACTTTTGCCAATGTTCGTACTTGCATATGCATGTTTCTCGTGACTACTCCGCATACAACCATGGGTATGTCGCCTTCAATTTTGTTGATGGGAAGGAGGATTAAGATTAAGTTAGACTTAATGTTGCCTGATTATCTTAGTGAACGACAGAACAAGGGGTGGAAACATTTACAAAATCAGGGAAATATAAGGCAGTTTAAGACTTCATCTCCAGTAAAAGTACGCTCATACACAAGTGGGCACCAGGAGAAATTACATGTGAAATTGGGAATATACATTATAATGTTGATGTTAATGTCAATGGTAATGTTATAAGAAGCCACGTTGATCAGCTGAAGCCTTCTTAGGTAGACAGAAGACGTAACCCTTATACTTCTGTAGATCAAACCAATACAAATTTTTGACCCCAGCAGTAAGGTAACAACCAAGGAGACTTTACCCACAACAGATGTAACAACAATGCCATCACCCCAAAGTCCAGTTGCACCCAGAGTACTTCCTGATAGGACAACCAGGGGATTAGCTCCTAATAGATTAGATTTGTAAGGAAAACCATATATTTTCTTTCATTTTTAGATAATGAGATGTTCATTTTATTTTTGTATGCCCAGCTGTTATATTTTCATATACTACTCCAAAGTAACAATAGCACAAGATTTCTTTAGAGGGGGAAGTATTATATATATATATATATATATATATATATATATATATATATATATATATATATATATATATATATATATATATATATATACAGTGACCCCTCGGTTAACGAACTCAATCCGTTCTAGAAGGTCGTTCGTTAACCGAAAAGTTCGTTAACCGAAACCATTGTTTCAATGGGTTTTTGGGTAATTGGTTCCAGCTCACCGAAAATTTCCTAAATTCAACAAAAATGGTAGAAAAGTTCACTTACTTTGAGGTGTACTTGTAGAAGGCTCCTGGATGATGATGATGATGATGGGATTTAGAATGGGGGTGGAGGAGAAGGAAGAAGAGAAGGCATTGGGGTGGAAGAGAAGTCACCCCATGGCGCCATTTCACCCATAAAATTTTTAGCTCTCTTGGTGTAATTCAAGAATATTTTCTTTAAATCAACACTGCACTGCATTATATATTGTCAATATGTAAAATATATTTCAAAATGACCAATAATTTGCTTGGAAACACAGAAAAAAAGCATTTAGTTGAAGAGAGTCTCAAGCAAGATGTTACCTCCAGTGAAAACAGAGAGACTAACGCCTGTTTACTGTGTTAAGAGGCTGGATGCCGCGCATTAAACTAGTCACTTTACCTTCAATTATGTTCAATAATTGTTAAAATGACTAAAAAATTTAATATTAAACTTTTAAAATTATTGAATAGTATAAACTTCTTGATATTTACTAAAATAGTAAGGAATTTAAGCCCTAGAACCGATTAATGTATTGGCGGACTGATACTAAAGCTGGTTGCCTGGTCAGTGCAAGCGAAAACATGTTGAGGTCGGTTCGTAAGAAATTCGTTAACCGAATTTTTGTTCGTTAACCGAATTGAAGATCCTTATGGAAGGCAGTTCGTTAACCGAAATTTCGTTAACCGAGGCGTTCGTTAAACGAGGGGTCACTGTGTATATATATATATATATATATATATATATATATATATATATATATATATATATATATATATATATATATATAATCTTGATAAAATCACACGGGAAAATGGAAACAACGGAGTACCTTAGCTTTCGTCTTTATTCAAGACATCTTCAGAGGCAACTGGATTACATGGACAGAGAGAGGCTTAAATATACAGGGTGACCTAAAAACATGAGGTCAGGTCAAAATGATGACATCCACTAATCCCCACACCAACACACACGTAGAGGAGCTTAAGAGAAGGGTGGTGACGTGACTAGTCAAGTCAGGTCAGAAAAAAGGGGACCCACAAAATAACTATCATACATCTAGATCAAAGGTTTTTAAAAGCATTTTTAACCTTGGGCCACTGACAAATAAATTTATGTAACATATTATCAGTTTTGAACTGACCATCACTAAGGTTTATTGATTTTAATTCCTTAATCAAACTAGCTTCAACAAGAAGTCTTTCTGTGACACAAGATGATTTGAAAACTTCTAAGCTTTTTTCCCAAGCAATGGGGTGATTATTATTCCTAACATGAACGAACAAGGCACTGCTTTCAGATGCAGTTCTAATATTATACTTATGTTGTTTGATTCTAAGCTGCAGTGTTTTTCCTGTCTGACCTACATAATTACAATTACATTTGCTACATGGAATACAATAAACACTACCATTTACATTCAAACTTGGGCTATTCCTTATTAACATATTAGTAATGGTTAAGTCATACTTGAAAACAACATTAATATTTAGAAGCTTGAGGGACCGAACTAACGGGACAAATTCATTACGATAGGGCAGAGTCAAAATATTCTTAAGTGTAGGAACTTGTCTGGTTTGAGAGGAATGAAAGGATTTTTTAGCCCTACTAAAACAACGATCAACAAACACAGAAGGGTACCCAAGATTATGTGCAATAGAACGAATGTGTTTCAATTCATCGTCAATAAATTCAGAGTCACAAATACGCAGACATCTTAAGAACATAACAGAAAAAACTGACATTTTGGTAGACTCAAGGTGATTCGATAAAAAGTGAATGAAACTGTCTACCTGTGTGGGCTTTCTATATACCTTGAATTTATAGTTTTGGCCATTTCTCATGATAAGCATATCAAGAAATGGAAGGGATTCATTTATTTCTCTTTCAATTTTGAACGTGATACTAGGGACAATATTATTAAGTTTGTCTAAAAATTCAAATGGGTCACTGTTTTTAGGCCAAAGACAAAGAACATCATCTACATATCTATACCATGGAGGAATAAAGTCCACTATATTGGGTAGTAATCTAGACTCAAAAAACTCCATATAAATACAGGCTAGAGGAGCAGAAAGACAATTACCCATGCTCATACCAAATATTTGCTTGTAGAACTTCCCATTTGCACTAAACACATTGTCAGTTACGCATAACTCTATCAATTTCAGGAAAGTATCATGTTCAATAGTTAAATCTAGCAGTTGTAATTTATCTTTAAGAAATGAAAGTAAGTCTTTGACAGGTACTCTAGTGAACAGCGAATTTACATCAAAACTTATTAATTCGCAAGGTTCGTTGTGTTTCTTGAGTTTATCAATTAAATCACTGCTATTGCATATATGTGAATTATATGTGAGTTCTGTGGGGTCTGTTACTTACAAATTATCCAAGTGGCTGGTAAAGATGATATCCCCTCTTACAGGCCAAATTTCTAATTCACATATACGCAATAGCAGGGTTTAGATATGTTGATGATGTATTATGTCTCTGGCCATGTAATGAGGACCTAAAAGCTTTCCTGCCACAACTTAACAACTTAGCCCCCTCGATCAAATTCACTGTGGAATTAGAGCAAGACTGTAAATTGCCATTCCTAGACTGTCTGATACACAGAATAGGTAACACTTTTAAGTTCAGTATTTATAGAAAACCAACTAATGTGTGTTCATACATTCATTATTATTCTGCCCACCATAATAAAGTCAAACAGTCAGTATTTTCAACAATGTTTTTACGTGCCTTGAGAATTTGCAGTCCGGAATTCATCGATGAGGAATACAAATATATATATAATATTGGCTCAAACCTTAAGTACCCTAGATCTTTCATAGACAAATGCTTAAACATTACTAAGAAAACTTTTTATAGAACTGATCCCAAGCCCACCCATGACCATAAGAATATCTTAATATTACCATTTCACAAAAATTTCTCACACATTCCTGCACAGCTAAAAACCTGGAACGTCAATGTGGCATTTAAAAACTCATGCACTGTTAAACAAATGTTAATCAAGAACTCCCCCAACAACACAATTGGTTGCATTTATAAAGTTCCTTGCAAGGAATGTAATATGTTTTACTTAGGCCAGACAGGTAAAGATCTTGCAACTAGAATTAAACAACACAAATACAGTGTTAGGACAGGCCAGGAATCCAATGCTCTGTTTGTTCATTTGAGGGATAACAAGCATTGCATTGACTGGGATAATGCCTCCTCAATATTACCATGTAATTCAATTGATAGTAGGAACATCATAGAATCTAGTCTTATTAAACATACCGAAGCATTCAACATGAATTTGAGTAACGGCATGTACAAGCTGGACAATTTTGTAATTAAGAAGATTTGTGATCAGGTGAGAAGGCCGGGTCACTTGACCATCTGACCTGACCACCAACCGTTGTGTGCTATTTAAAGATTAGTAGGGTCATTGCCTAATACCTGACCATTGTGGACCTGGTCTCACCCTCCTCTGTATATATACACCTTGATTTGTATTACTCTCTCTAGTCTGTACTCACCCCTGAAGATGTGAATTACACGAAAGCGCTTGGGAACTTCGTGTTTTCTTCTTTCTTTGTGGTTATCAACATATACCTAGATCACGCGCACCTACAGTGATTTACTTGCATATATATATATATATATATATATATATATATATATATATATATATATATATATATATATATATATATATATATATATATATATATATATATATATATATATATATATATATTAGCTACTGATTTAAGTTTTCTTTGTCAATGCATTTATAGTACCTGATCGATGCTCTTTTGTTTTCACTTTGTTTATATCTCAAGTACTATGTTTAAGTACTTACAGCCGAGGCTCCCCCTCGTGTAACTCGTAAATACAGCATTACGGTAGAAAGTGTCTCTTTTTAGCCTGCGTCATCTGGCGAAGATGATGGGATATACTAACCTTTGAGTATATGACATGTTAACATAAAAACAGACGATTCATATTACTCTCAATAGCCAACAAAACATGTAGCTATGCCTTCTTTATTGAGTACCCTGTCTGAGGCATCCGTTTTCTCAACGCTTCAGGACGTCTGAGTCCTCCGTTTTCCCTCAATCTTAGAGTGCACCCAAGACTCCGTATTCCTTAGTATAACGACACCAAATTTGAAATAGCAACTGTGTTCATATCTGTTAAGGCAACTTAGATATGTCTGATTACAGATGGAACATTCAAGATCCCTTGTGAGTGATGTTAAAAGCTTCAACTGTCTTTATTGTTAGTGAAACTTGTCACGTAAGTGAGTGTCAAGTCTGCCAGTACGAGTGACATGTTTTTATATCGTCCTTGGGATAGCCATTAGTTTATAAGTACTCCTGAAATTAGATCATTTTGATGCCCAAACATCAGAGAATCTGATGTTTGTAGTTTAGTTAGTGTCAGCTGTTTATTTAAGAAAGTTATTAAGCTCCTGAAAGATTCTGTCAAACTGTATGATCTCCAAAATCTAACATATCCCCATGAATAGTTCCTCGTTTGTAGTTTTGCTGAGCTTGTGAAAGTAGTGTTGTTAGTGTGTGTATTTGACGTCCATTTCACTTTTTCCTGGCAAGCTCAATCTCCGATCAGATTATAAAAATAGACGTAAGAAATTCACCTGACCCATGGCATTGATTTTCATAGTTAAATGTACAGCGACATAGTTGAATGTAATTTCTGTCAAGTGACATAGTTGAATGTAATTTCTGTCATTGCTTGATTAGCCTTTTTGGCATGGGTAGCGCACAGGCCTGAATTGCCAGTTAGCCGTATGTAAACTCGTTTAAGAGGAGCAGCGTCACATCTCTGACGCTGTTCCATCATATCTCAGGCACAGTCTGTGTGTTAGCTGAATACCAGACAGTCACCGGGGAACCGGTAGCTGCATACCAGCTGGCTGTCTTGCAGGATGTCGTTAATTCGGCACGATTAAATTGTGCGAGTCTGCACCCTGGGAACTTGGCCCGAACTCCCTCGCAGTGTGTCGGACTGCAACCGACCCTAACAGCACTCTTCGTTTGTTGTGGTGACACCAGTGTTACACCCTGGGGCACTCCTTACAGTTATATGGGCCAAAGTATTAATGTTGTATATGATTGGATATAATTAGCAGAAATATAGTTATCCCATGTTGAATAATGAGCCCATAAATATTGATAGAACTAGTAATAACATGTTATGTGGGTTGTGAGTACATCATTCATATATACTACCAACTGAGGGAAAAGTGCCATGTTGTTCATTCCGAAATAACATGGTGTTATAAATAATACGTTAATTTGGGATATTGTCAAGTGTGTCATGTAACCATCTGTATTGACAATGAAATAATTTAATGATGGTTTAATGTTGTAACCAAGAATTGAAGATTTATTTTGCTACTTGTAAAAGTAAGACCTAAGGGTCCAGCCCTATCTGAGCGTGTAAAATAACATCTTATTTGTCGAAGAAATAATATAACAGTTGTTTATTGATGTAATAAGTAAGTGAAAATCTATTTTATGAATTGTAAATAAAGACCTAAGGGGTCCAATCTTGTCTGAGTGTGCTTATTTACCATCTTGTTCACTCCTTGTTAATAAATATTGAATTAGTAAACTAAGAGTATCACTGCTCTATTCCTTTAACATTTGGTTCTCAGAAAATAACTATTGTAACTCACATGCCGAGAAGCTCGCTAGCACGCTACCTAACAGTTCAATGAGATATGTTACATGTACTGTATTATTATTATTATTATCATTATTATTACATTATCGCCCCCCAGGCCCCGATGTGTGTCAGTGACCTGTGCCCGGGTGGGGTAATCCCCGTAAAACAAAATCATTTTTTTTAGGGGCCTGGGAACGACGGTTGATCCGAAAGTCGGTTAATCGAGGTTTTACTGTATTATAATAAAAGTCTGGGTGGTGGCAGGCTACCGTTGTAAGTATAATAAGTGTTATAGTAAGAATGACATGGTTTTCCCAGACTAATCCTTGGTATAGAATATAACTAAGGCATGATAATAAATTGATAGAAAGGACATAAAATTCAGAGAATACAATAATATACCCCCTGTATATGACAAGGAATAAAGCATAGAAAAGAATATTGACTTAGAAAATATAAACAAAGAAATTTATGATAGATACTTATAGACAGAAAGACTAAGAAAATAAGATTAATAGAAAATACAGATATGAAGCAAGTATATAAGTATTTATCTTAAACTTCTTTGCTAAATTTAAGTTGCCTTAACAGATATGACAGCAGTTGCAATTTCAAATTTTGTGTCGTTATACTAAGGAATACGGAGTCTCGGGTGCACTTTAAGATTGAGGGAAAACGGAGGACTCAGATGTCCTGAAGTGATGAAAAGACGGATGCCTCAGACAGGGTACTCAATAAAGAAGGCATAGCTACATGTTTTGTGGGCTATTGAGAGTAATATGAATTGTCTGAATTTACTGAACTAAAATGTACGACCGTGGTCATTACAGAGTACTGTATATAATAAGACATGTAGCAACGTACAACTCATTATCTAATTCTGTATTTCAGGTAATCTGTGAAGACCCAACATGGTGGTCACTGGTTTTTGTGACATGCAGCCTTCAACACTTCCAAGTCTTACAACACTGAAAAAAATATCAGTTTTGTTATGACATACGAGCCAGTTAAATCACACAACTAACATAAAGAGAAAGCAACTTAATATGGGCAGTCATCTCAGCTTTTATAATGGAAGTATGGGAAAATAAAATCAGATTTACTAAAGCTGCAGAAGGATCTCTGACCTTCAAGAATGGTCGAAGAAATGGCTGCTAAGATTCAATGTCATGAAATGTAAGAGACTAAGGCTGGGACGTACTATGGAGGCGTATAATATGCCCCAATGGGACGAAGAAACTGCATTAATTGAGACAATGTGAAAAGGACCTAGGTGTGTATATTGACAATGAGCTGAAGTTCTCGGGCCATTGCGAGAAGGTAAATCAGGCAACTAAATTATTAGGTCTTTTAAGAAGGTTGTTCAGATATCTAGACGGTCGGTATTTCGTAACGATCTTCAAGAGTGAAGTGCTTCCCCATCTGGAGTATCGTCAGCCCGTCTGGTCCCTGAGATATGCCAGTGACTGTCAGTTGATTGAAAATGTCTAAGGGAGGGCCACCAGACTGGTAACTGCACTACGGCACCTCAGCTACCCCGAGAGATTAGAGCGCTTGAATTTGCCTAGTTTGAACTACAGACGGGCAAAGGTAGACCTAATTGAGGTGTATAAACATCTCAAGGGCACTACTCAGTCGAGTGCCCTTACCTGGAGCTGGCAGATGCTCACCCCACAAGGGGTCGCAGCTCAAGATTAAAGAAGCCGCAAGCCCAGAAAACTGTGAGGGGTAACTTTTTCGAAGTGAGAGTTGTGAACTCTTGGAACAATCTGCCAGAGAGTATTGTGACGACACCGAGTGTGAGCTCTTTCAAGACCAGACTTGACCAACACTGGAGCAGGTTCAGATAAATTCAGGAGCCAGTGCATGCCCATTACTTGTCATCAGTGCGTAACAGAGACACGATCGATCGCCCAAGCAGCTAACGAGCCAATCAGTGGTGAAGAGGATAAAAATAAAAATAAGGTAAAAGAAAATGAAGCAAAAAGTTATTAATATACAGTACTTTAAAGAGAAACAAAATAAAGACACATTCAGAATTTTGTATGGGATGGAAAAGTGAATCTGGGCCATTTTTTGGACGTCCTGTAACACCAACATAATAGGACACGACTTTACACAAACAAACATTTACATAAATGCACAGTTTTATATGAATACTGTACAAGTGCACATACACACAATTAACAGACTCAGCTTGTACACCTAATGACAACAACATGATGTGAAGTAATAGAAATTAAGTCTTACCTCCCACAGGTCAGCAATGTTTAACCAGTTGCCTTTAATGGCATCATATAGGAGCCTGGAGTGTCTGTGTACTGTAGTTGACTCTGAACTAGTCATACTGAGATGTGTTGTTGGTCCTTGAAGCTTCCTGAAAATGTGACCAATCGCTTTATAATACACAACACTGAGACTACTGTACAGTATTATACTATAGGCAGAGGTTATTTGACCAGTAGCCGACTGAATATCGCTGGATATTTGACCAGAATCTAAAATGTAACTTAATACTGTACTGTACTTTTTGCCACAATTAAATAATTGTGTAAAGACTAGTCTAATGCTTACAATCATCCTGATTAGAATAACATTAAAATCATACACAATCCCAGCAGGTCCCAGTCAGGAATCTATCAAATAACTTCATACAGGGGGCTCCCCAAATTCGTGGGGGTTAGGTTCTCAAAATGGCTGCAAATCGCCAAATCCGCGAATAACATCTGCAGACCAGGGGGGGGTTACAGGTAGCAAGTAGTAGGCAGCTACCAAACAGGGAGGTACTACAACCTGGGGAGATATTGGAAGCATAATTTATTGACTAATGGTAGACCCGCAGTGGAGGAAGTGTTGCTCCGTACTTTGTTTCCATTTACTCACTACTGTGAATGTGAAAATATATTTCTTTGGTTTGATTTACATAGTATTTAAAGCTCACTGTGCAATTTAATTTCGATACTTAACATCATTTTCACCCTGCTTACACAATGGGAAATACTGTTGAAAAGAATTTACTCACGGAAGTAAGACAAAGAAGCTCCTTTTATGACGACGTTATAATGCAGTTTACATCGCAAAAAAGAAAAAGAAATGTATATTCCATTTGTGTTTGCCCTTAGGACAATTATTTCTTTTACCTGTAGTATTGTGTATGTGTGTGTGTGTGTGTGTGTTCTTATCACTATAGTACGTAGGTAAAACTTCAGTTTGTCATCCCTATGTTTTTCTGAGAGTTTTGAAGTGTTTTGAATGATTTTGATCTCACCTAACCTAACCAAATAACCCAGGAACTATATCTTACCTAACCTAAATTCCTAAGACGACAAAATCTTAAATAATACCAGTACGTATTTTAAAAACGGCGACATTTACTAAAACCTAATAGAATGTGACCTAACCGACCAAAGATACCTACCTAACCTTATCTGACTGCCTGGCTGGCCCCCACCGCCATATTAAACAAAGTACAGTTCTTATTTTATATCTGCTCCCACTGAAAAATATCATTGTTGAAACATCATGGTGAATTTTATATTTTTTGAGGATGTGAGCGTATACTTCAACTGAGCGGGTCAGCTGTAAACAGAGGCACACAGTGACTCGGCAGATTTGTTCGGAATATGAATTACAGTAAATAATTAATTCCTTCATGTACAAAGCACCTAGAGATATTATAGTGTCATATGATCAGTTTTATACCGTGTTTTACCCCACAATTTACCTCGTCCTTTACACCCTGCCCACGACAGGTGCTATATGATTATAGATAATAAAAAAATAAATAAATAAATACAAAAATATGATAAAAATTTAATTTATCCATAATGTCAGAAATACCTATTGGGATAAAAACGAATATTAACCAAAAAACTTATAATTAAAATAAAAAGTTTTTGTCTCCTTTAAAATACTATCATAATAACATCTGTGGCAGCGGTGTTCTCATAAATTACCAGATATTTTTTCAACGATACTTATAATTTAATAGTTATTTAAATTATATTAGTAATATCAATAGGTAAATCCAAACGTACACATTAGATCACACACAAACATATTAAATAATTATTCATATGGTATAATAATGCAGATGCAATACATATCAAAATTATACATAACCCACAGTAAAACAGTTAATGGCTATATGACCGGTTAGTATACATAACCCACAGTAAAACAGTTAATGGCTATATGACCGGTTAGCATACATAACCCACAGTAAAACAGTTAATGGCTATATGACCGGTTAGTATACATAACCCACAGTAAAACAGTTAATGGCTATATGACCGGTTAGTATACATAACCCACAGTAAAACAGTTAATGGCTATATGACCGGTTAGCATACATAACCCACAGTAAAACAGTTAATGGCTATATGACCGGTTAGTATACATAACCCACAGTAAAACAGTTAATGGCTATATGACTGGTTAGCATACATAACCCACAGTAAAACAGTTAATGGCTATATGACCGGTTAGTATACATAACCCACAGTAAAACAGTTAATGGCTATATGACCGGTTAGTATACATAACCCACAGTAAAACAGTTAATGGTTATATGACCGGTTATCAGTCAAACAGCCCCTGCCTACTGTTAACCCCCATATAAGGCTCTCTATAATCCCTGGCCATAACTCCACCATATTAATACACAGTTAAATCCTGACAATACAATATTACAGCAATACTAAACCAAATTTCCTCAAGACATTCGCCATGTTTACAAGCGAGTGTAAAGACTGAAATTACCTAGTGAATAAATTACACTAAAATATAAATAATTATCATAAATGGTATATATTTTGTTGTTTATTTACATATATTGATATTAAAGAACGAAGTATATCAAAGGAAATGTTGAAATAACTTCTCACCGCCGTCCACGCCGCCATTGTGTTAGCTGCTGGCTGACTTGGGGTCCGACAAAACAAACAATGATGAAGAATTACCACGAACAAAACCGCTAAATAGTTTTTTTTTTCTTGTTTGAACATAGATGATATTAACCAATAAAACCATATTTAATGTACTTGAAAACTCTATTACGATCACTAAATTAGTTTTATTTGGTATAGGTTAATTTTACTTGTATCTTACGAAGAAAAATAGATGATACAGAAATAATGTTCGTAGTATAATTTTAACATTATGACTAATCTGATTCTATACCTTCGGCGTCAATTTCACCTATTGTTCAAATACTCAAAAAACACCTCTAACACCTGTATTTTAATAAAGTATTGCTGTATTACCTTGATGAAAACAACAAATTCCAGAAGTAATAACATAACTGGGTCATCAGGCCAAATTCTTTTACTCACAACCTGTCCTTTTAAACTTGGTGTTGTCTTCGAGGGATTTAATTGTACTCATAATGATTCCAGGTGACTCATAGGTACTCAGAATTATCCCAAGTGACTCATAGGAAAGCCTGAGGAAATCCCCGAGGAAAGTCCCAAAGAAACCCCCCAGGAATGCCCCGAAGGAAAGCCCCGAGGGAGAGCCCCAAGATAGCCCTGATGAAAGCCCCGAGGAAAGTGCCAGTAACTCCCCAGAAAAGCCCCGAGGAGAGCTACAGGAAAGCACCAAAGAAAACTCCAGGAATGCCCCGAGGAAAGCCCCAGCAAAGCCCCGAGGAAAGCCCCAGCAAAGCCCCGAGAAAAGACCCAAGAAAGACCCGAAGAAAGCCCAGGAAAACCCGAAGAGCCCCGGGGAAAGCCCCAGGAATGCCCTGAAGAAAGCTCCAGGAAAGCCCCGAGAAAGGTCCAGGAATGCCCCGAAGAGACTCAGGAAATCCCGAGGAAACCTAAAGAGAGCCCTGAGGAAAGCAGTAGGAAATGCCCCGAGGAAAGTCCACAAGGAAAGTCCCAGTAAAGCCCAGAAAAACCACCAGGAAAGCCCAGAGGAAAGCTCCAAGAAAGCCCTGATGAAAGGCACGAATGTTATAAAGAAATGAACGTGTGTAATAAAGTACAGTAATGTACTTTTGATATAAGCAAGAGAAACGGATTGAGATCTTAGTTTAATTATTGACTCGCCCAGGTACACCCCCTGACACGCCCAGGGACACCCCTGACACGCCCAGGTACACCCCTGACAAAGCCCAAGGTACACCCCTGACACGCCCAGGCACACCTCTGACACGCCCAGGCAACACCTCTGACACGCCCAGGTACAACCTCTGACACGCCCCGGTACACCTCTGACACGCCCCAGTACACCTCTGACACGCCCAGGCACACCTCTGACAGCGACCCAAGGCACACCTCTGACACGCTCAGGCACACCTCTGACACGCCCAGGCACACCCCTGACAACGACCAGGAACACCCCTGACACGCCCAGGCACACCCCTGGCACGCCCAGGCACACCCCTGACACGCCCAGGTACACCCCTGACACACCTCTGACACGCCCAGGCACACCTCTGACACGCCCAGGTACACCTCTGACACGCCCAGGTACACCTCTGACACGCCCAGGTACACCTCTGACAACCGCCCAGAGGCACACCCTGACACGCCCAAGCACAACCTCTGACACGCCCAGGCACACCTCTGACCCGCCCAGGCACCCCCATGACACGCCCAGGCACACCCCTGACACGCCAGGCACACCCCTGGCACGCCCAGGCACACCCCTGACACGCCCAGGTACACCCCTGACACGCCCAGGTACACCCCTGTCACAGGCACACCTCTGACACGCCCAGGCACACCTCTGACACGCCCAGGCACACCTCTGACACGCCCAGGCACACCCCTGACACGCCCAGGTACACCCTGACACGCCCAGGTACACCCCTGACACGCCCAGGTACACCCCTGACACGCCCAGGTACACCCCTGATCACGCCCAGGTACACCCCTGACTCGCCCAGGTACACCCCCTGACACGCCCAGGTACACCCCTGACACGCCCAGGTACACCCCTGACACGCCCAGGTACACCCCTGACACGCCCAGGCACACCCCTGACACGCCCAGGCACACCTCTGACTTGCCCAGGCACACCCTCTGACACGCCCAGCACACCTCTGACACGCCCAGGCACACCTCTGACACGCCCAGGTACACCTCTGACACGCCCAGGTACACCTCTGACACGCCCAGGTACACCTCTGACACGCCCAGGCACACCTCTGACACGCCCAGGCACACCTCTGACCACGCCCAGGCACACCTCTGACACGCCCAGGCACACCTCTGACACGCCCAGGTACACCTCTGACACGCCCAGGTACACCTCTGACACGCCCAGGCACACCTCTGACACGCCCAGGCACACCTCTGACACGCCCAGGCACACCTCTGACACGCCCAGGCACACCCCTGACACGCCCAGGCACACCCCTGACACGCCCAGGCACACCCCTGGCACGCCCAGGCACACCCTCACAAGCCCAGGTACACCCCTGACACGCCCAGGTACACCCTGACACGCCAGGACACCTGACCGCCCAGGTACACCCCTGACACGCCCAGGCACACCCCTGACACGCCCAGGTACACCTCTGACTTGCCCAGGCACACCTCTGACACGCCCAGGCACACCTCTGACACGCCCAGGCACACCTCTGACACGCCCAGGTACACCTCTGACACGCCCAGGTACACCTCTGACACGCCCAGGTACACCTCTGAGACGCCCAGGCACACCCTGACACGCCCAGGCACACCTCTGACACGCCCAGGCACACCTCTGACACGCCCAGGCACACCTCTGACACGCCCAGGCACACCTCTGACACGCCCAGGCACACCTCTGACACGCCCAGGCACGCCTCTGACACGCCGAGGCACGGCTCTGACACGCCCAGGCACACCCCTGACACGCCCAGGCACACCCCTGACACGCCCAGGCACACCCCTGACACGCCCAGGCACACCCTTGACACGCCCAGGCACACCCCTGACACGCCCAGGCACACCCCTGACACGCCCAGGCACATCCCTGACACGCCCAGGCACACCCCTGACACGCCCAGGCACACCCCTGACACGCCCAGGCACACCTCTGACACGCCCAGGCACACCTCTGACACGCCCAGGCACACCTCTGACACGCCCAGGCACACCTCTGACACGCCCAGGCACACCTCTGACACGCCCAGGCACACCTCTGACTCGCCCAGGCACACCCCTGGCACGCCCAGGCACACCCCTGACATTCCCAGGTACACCCCTGATACGCCCAGGTACACCCATGACTCGCCCAGGTACACCCCCTGACACGCCCAGGTACACCCCTGACACGCCCAGGTACACCCCTGACACGCCCAGGTAAACCCCTGACACGCCCAGGCACACCTCTGACACGCCCAGGCACACCACTGACACGCCCAGGCACACCTCTGACACGCCCAGGCACACCTCTGACACGCCCAGGCACACCTCTGACTCGCCCAGGCACACCCCTGGCTCGCCCAGGCACACCCCTGACATTCCTAGGTACACCCCTGATACGCCCAGGTACACCCATGACTCGCCCAGGTACACCCCTGACACGCCCAGGTACACCCCTGACACGCCCAGGTACACCCCTGACACGCCCAGGTACACCCCTGACACGCCCAGGTACACCCCTGACACGCCAAGGTACACCCCCTGACACGCCCAGGTACACCCCTGACACGCCCAGGTACACCCCTGACACGCCCAGGTACACCCCTGATACGCCCAGGTACACCCCTGACTCGCCCAGGTACACCCCCTGACACGCCCAGGTACACCCCTGACACGCCCAGGTACACCCCTGACACGCCCAGGTACACCCCTGACACGCCCAGGCACACCCCTGACACGCCCAGGCACACCTCTGACACGCCCAGGCACACCTCTGACACGCCCAGGCACACCTCTGACACGCCCAGGTACACCTCTGACACGCCCAGGTACACCTCTGACACGCCCAGGCACACCTCTGACACGCCCAGGCACACCTCTGACACGCCAGGCACACCTCTGACACGCCCAGGCACACCGCTGACACGCCCAGGCACACCTCTGACGCGCCCAGGTACACCTCTGACACGCCCAGGTACACCTCTGACACGCCCAGGCACACCTCTGACACGCCCAGGCACACCTCTGACACGCCCAGGCACACCACTGACACGCCCAGGCACACCCCTGACACGCCCAGGCACACCCCTGACACGCCCAGGCACACCCCTGACACGCCCAGGCACACCCCTGACACGCCCAGGTAAACCCCTGGCACGCCCAGGCACACCTCTGACACGCCCAAGCACACCTCTGACACGCCCAGGCACACCTCTGACACGCCCAGGCACACCCCTGACACGCCCAGGTACACCCCTGACACGCCCAGGTACACCCCTGACACGCCCAGGTACACCCCTGACACGCCCAGGCACACCCCTGACACGCCCAGGCACACCTCTGACACGCCCAGGCACACCCCTGACACGCCCAGGCACACCCCTGACACGCCCAGGTACACCCCTGACACGCCCAGGTACACCTCTGACACGCCCAGGTACACCTCTGACACGCCCAGGCACACCTCTGACACGCCCAAAAAATGGCAACAATTGCCTTAAATGTGGTTAATGGCAGCAGTGGGGCGAAAATAAAAAATGGCAACAATTGCCTTATATGCGATTAACGGTGGCAGAGGGACGAAAACAAAAAATGGCAACAATTGCCTTATATGTGATTAATGGCAGCAGTGAGGCGAAAACAAAAAATGGCAACAATTGCCTTATATGTGATTAATGGCAGCAGTGGGGCGAAAACAAAAAATGGCAACAATTGCCTTATATGTGATTAATGGCAGCAGTGGGGCGAAAACAAAAAATGGCAATTATTGCCTTATATGTGATTAATGGCAGAAGAGGGACGAAAACAAAAAATGGCAACAATTGCCTTAAATGTGGTTAATGGCAGCAGTGGGGCGAAAACAAAAAATGGCAACAATTGCCTTATATGCAATTAACGGTGGCAGAGGGACGAAAACAAAAAATGGCAACAATTGCCTTATATGTGATTAATGGCAGCAGTGGGGCGAAAACAAAAAATGGCAACAATTGCCTTATATGTGATTAATGGCAGCAGTGGGGCGAAAACAAAAAATGGCAACAATTGCCTTATATGTGATTAATGGCAGCTGAGGGGCGAAAACAAAAAATGGCAACAATTGCCTTATATGTGATTAATGGCAGCAGAGGGGCGAAAACAAAAAATGGCAACAATTGCCTTATATGTGATTAATGGCAGCAGTGGGGCGAAAACAAAAAATGGCAACAATTGCCTTATATGTGATTAATGGCAGCAGAGGGGCGAAAACAAAAAATGGCAACAATTGCCTTATATGTGATTAATGGCAGCAGAGGGGCGAAAACAAAAAATGGCAACAATTGCCTTATATGTGATTAATGGCAGCAGAAGGGCGACAATAAAAAATGGCAACAATTGCCTTATATGTGAATAATGGCAGCAGAGGGGCGAAAACAAAAAATGGCAACAATTGCCTTATATGTGATTAATGGCAGCAGAGGGGCGACAATAAAAAATGGCAACAATTGCCTTATATGTGATTAATGGCAGCAGAGGGGCGACAATAAAAAATGGCAACAATTGCCTTATATGTGATTAATGGCAGCAGTGGGGCGAAAACAAAAAATGGCAACAATTGCCTTATATGTGATTAATGGCAGCAGAGGGGCGAAAACAAAAAATGGCAACAATTGCCTTATATGCGATTAACGGTGGCAGAGGGACGAAAACAAAAAATGACAACAATTGCCTTATATGTGATTAATGGCAGCAGTGGGGCGAAAACAAAAAATGGCAACAATTGCCTTATATGTGATTAATGGCAGCAGTGGGGCGAAAACAAAAAATGGCAACAATTGCCTTATATGTGATTAATGGCAGCAGTGGGGCGAAAACAAAAAATGGCAACTATTGCCTTATATGTGATTAATGGCAGAAGAGGGACGAAAACAAAAAATGGCAACAATTGCCTTAAATGTGGTTAATGGCAGCAGTGGGGCGAAAACAAAAAATGGCAACAATTGCCTTATATGAGATTAACGGTGGCAGAGGGACGAAAACAAAAAATGGCAACAATTGCCTTATATGTGATTAATGGCAGCAGTGGGGCGAAAACAAAAAATGGCAACAATTGCCTTATATGTGATTAATGGCAGCAGTGGGGCGAAAACAAAAATGGCAACAATTGCCTTATATGTGATTAATGGCAGCAGAGGGGCGACAATAAAAATGGCAACAATTGCCTTATATGTGATTAATGGCAGCAGTGGGGCGAAAACAAAAAATGGCAACTATTGCCTTATATGTGATTAATGGCAGAAGAGGGACGAAAACAAAAAATGGCAACAATTGCCTTAAATGTGGTTAATGGCAGCAGTGGGGCGAAACAAAAAATGGCAACAATTGCCTTATATGAGATTAACGGTGGCAGAGAGACGAAAACAAAAAATGGCAACAATTGCCTTATATGTGATTAATGGCAGCAGTGGGGCGAAAACAAAAAATGGCAACAATTGCCTTATATGTGATTAATGGCAGCAGTGGGGCGAAAACAAAAAATGGCAACAATTGCCTTATATGTGATTAATGGCAGCAGAGGGGCGAAAACAAAAAATGGCAACAATTGCCTTATATGTGATTAATGGCAGCAGTGGGGCGAAAACAAAAAATGGCAACAATTGCCTTATATGTGATTAATGGCAGCAGAGTGGCGAAAACAAAAAATGGCAATTATTGCCTTATATGTGATTAATGGCAGAAGAGGGACGAAAACAAAAAATGGCAAAAACTGCCTTAAATGTGGTTAATGGCAGCAGTGGGGCGAAAACAAAAAATGGCAACAATTGCCTTATATGCGATTAACGGTGGCAGAGGGACGAAAACAAAAAATGACAACAATTGCCTTATATGTGATTAACGGCAGCAGTGGGACGAAGACAAAAAATGGCAACAATTGCCTTATATGTGATTAATGGCAGCAGTGGGGCGAAAACAAAAAATGGCTACAATTGCCTTATATGTGATTAATGGCAGCAGAAGGGCGACAATAAAAAATGGCAACAGTTGCCTTATATGTGATTAATGGCAGCAGAGGGGCGACAATAAAAAATGGCAACAATTGCCTTATATGTGATTAATGGAAGTAGTGGGGCGAAAACAAAAAATGGCAACAATTGCCTTATAAGTGATTAACTGCAGCAGAGGGGCGAAAACAAAAAATGGCAACAATTGCCTTATATGTGATTAATGGCAGCAGAGGTGCGACAATAAAAAATGGCAACAATTGCATTATATGTGATTAATGGCAGCAGTGGGGCGAAAACAAAAAATGGCAACAATTGCCTTATATGTGATTAATGGCAGCAGTGGGGCGAAAACAAAAAATGGCAACAATTGCCTTATATGCGATAAACGGCAGCAGTGGGGGAAAACAAAAAATGGCAACAATTGCCTTATATGTGATAAATGGCAGCAGAGGGGCGAAAACAAAAAATGGCAACAATTGCCTTATATGTGATTAATGGCAGCAGTGGGGCGAAAACAAAAAATGGCAACAATTGCCTGAAATGTGGTTAATGGCAGCAGTGGGGCGAAAAGAAAAAATGGCAACAATTGCCTTATATGCGATTAACGGTGCCAGAGGGACGAAAACAAAAAATGGCAACAATTGCCTTATATGTGATTAATGTTAGCAGAGGGGCGACAATAAAAAATGGCAACAATTGCCTTATATGTGATTAATGGCAGCAGAGGGGCGAAAACAAAAAATGGCAACAATTGCCTTATATGTGATTAATGGCAGCAGAGGGGCGAAAACAAAAAATGGCAACAATTGCCTTATATGTGATTAATGGCAGCAGAGAGGCGAAAACAAAAAATGGCAACAATTGCCTTATATGTGATTAATGGCAGCAGGAGGGCTACAATAAAAAATGGCAACAATTGCCTTATATGTGAATAATGGCAGCAGTGGGGCGAAAACAAAAAATGGCAATTATTGCCTTATATGTGAATAATGGCAGCAGAGGGTCGACAATAAAAAATGGCAACAATTGCCTTATATGTGATTAATGGCAGCAGTGGGGCGAAAACAAAAAATGGCAACAATTGCCTTATATGTGATTAATGGCAGAAGAGGGACGAAAACAAAAAATGGCAACAATTGCCTTATATGTGATTAATGGCAGCAGTGGGGCGAAAACAAAAAATGGCAACAATTGCCTTATATGTGATTAATGGCAGCAGGGTGGCGAAAACAAAAAAAGGCAACAATTGCCTTATATGTGATTAATGGCAGCAGAGGGGCGACAATAAAAAATGGCAACAATTGCCTTGTATGTGATTAATGGCAGCAGTGGGGCGAAAACAAAAAATGGCAACAATTGCCTTATATGTGATTAATGGCAGCAGAGGGGCGACAATAAAAAATGGCAACAATTGCCTTATATGTGATTAATGGCAGCAGAGGGGCGACAATAAAAAATGGCAACAATTGCCTTATATGTGATTAATGGCAGCAGTGGGGCGAAAACAAAAAATGGCAACAATTGCCTTATATGTGAATAATGGCAGCAGAGGGGCGACAATAAAAAATGGCAACAATTGCCTTATATGTGATTAATGGCAGCAGTGGGGCGAAAACAAAAAAATGGCAACAATTGCCTTATATGTGATTAATGGCAGCAGAGGGGCGACAATAAAAAATGGCAACAATTGCCTTATATGTGATTAATGGCAGCAGTGGGGCGAAAACAAAAAATGGCAACAATTGCCTTATATGTGATTAATGGCAGCAGTGGGGCGAAAACCAAAAATGGCAATTATTGCCTTATATGTGAGTAATGGCAGAAGAGGGACGAAAACAAAAAATGGCAACAATTGCCTTAAATGTGGTTAATGGCAGCAGTGGGGCGAAAACAAAAAATGGCAACAATTGCCTTATATGCGATTAACGGTGGCAGAGGGACGAAAGCAAAAAATGGCAACGATTGCCTTATATGTGATTAATGGCACCAGAGGGGCGAAAACAAAAAATGGCAACAATTGCCTTATATGTGATTAATGGCAGCAGAGGAGCGAAAACAAAAAATGGCAACAATTGCCTTATATGTGATTAATGGCAGCAGAAGGGCGACAATAAAAAATGGCAACAATTGCCTTATATGTGAATAATGGCAGCGGAGGGGCGACAATAAAAAATGGCAACAATTGCCTTATATGTGATTAATGGCAGCAGTGGGGCGAAAACGAAAAATGGCAATTATTGCCTTATATGTGATTAATGACAGAAGAGGGACGAAAACAAAAAGTGGCAACAATTGCCTTAAATGTGGTTAATGGCAGCAGTGGGGGCGAAAACAAAAAATGGCAACAATTGCCTTATATGCGATTAACGGTGGCAGAGGGAGGAAAACAAAAAATGGCAACAATTGCCTTACATGTGATTAATGGCAGCAGTGGGGCGAAAACAAAAAATGGCAACAATTGCCTTATATGTGATTAATGGCAGCAGAGGGGCGAAAACAAAAAATGGCAACAATTGCCTTATATGTGATTAATGGCAGCAGAGGGGCGACAATAAAAAATGGCAACAATTGCCTTATATGTGAATAATGGCAGCAGAGGGGCGACAATAAAAAATGGCAACAATTGCCTTATATGTGATTAATGGCAGCAGTGGGGCGAAAATAAAAAATGGCAACAATTGCCTTATATGTGATTAATGGCAGAAGAGGGACGAAAACAAAAAATGGCAACAATTGCCTTATATGTGATTAATGGCAGCAGTGGAGCGAAAACAAAAAATGGCAACAATTGCCTTATATGTGATTAATGGCAGGAGAGGGGCGACAATAAAAAATGGCAACAATTGCCTTATATGTCATTAATGGCAGCAGTGGGGCGAAAACAAAAAATGGCAATTATTGCCTTATAAGTGATTAATGGCAGAAGAGGGACGAAAACAAAAAATGGCAACAATTGCCTTAAATGTGGTTAATGGCAGCAGTGGGGCGAAAACAAAAAATGGCAACAATTGCCTTATATGCGATTAACGGTGGCAGAGGGACGAAAACAATAAATGGCAACAAAAGCCTTATATGTGATTAATGGCAGCAGTGGGGCGAAAACAAAAAATGGCAACAATTGCCTTATATGTGATTAATGGCAGCAGAGGGGCGAAAACAAAAAATGGCAACAATTGCCTTATATGTGATTAATGGCAGCAGAGGGGCGAAAACAAAAAATGGCAACAATTGCCTTATATGTGATTAATGGCAGCAGAGGGGCGAAAACAAAAAATGGCAACAATTGCCAGAATTT
>CAUDMG010002080.1:2040000-2067500 GCA_958450375.1 Homarus gammarus | reverse complement strand
AAAATAAGAACAAAATGGAAAAATTGTCCTGGCGCGGAAAACTTGGAGGCTCGAATCTTGATATGAGGCGAATGGAGGAGGTGGCCGCACTATGTACAGGATTGTTGGCTGAACTTATAGTATTTGTTCAAGATGGTGCAAGATTCTCAGGTCGCTTGCAACTTTGGTGCAGTCAGAGATGCAGCTGAGTGACTACAATTTCAGCATTAACCACTGAACATTTTAAAACTTTGGTTCGTTCCTGATAAAATTAAACTTTGATCTTAGCAGCAACGAACCACTGAGTTTGTCTGAACTTTGGTCTGTTCCTGCTGAGATCAGGTGGTGGTGTTCCCTGGTGTGTGGTCGGGCAGTGAGGGAAGGAGAGAGGGAAGGAGGGAGAGAGAGGAAGGGAGGGAGTTAGTGGTCACCTGTAATATTCATACAAGAGATCCTCGAGGTTCAAGTCTCACCTGAACCTAGTGAGAACCTGGGTCTCTTGAAGATTTTTAGGCACCCAAGCTTATTTCACTTGAAGATTAACCACCCTAACTTTTACCTAACCTAACCTAACCTAACACTAATGTAATCCCCCCCACCCAGGTAGTGTTAGGGTGGTTAATCTTCAGGTGAGATAAGCTAAGGGGTTATTTTTTTTAGGTAATCCGACAAATTTGAACAAGTTTCTCTTCACTGACAACAACAACAACAAGGAGGACCGCCACTATCTCTCGTTCTTTTAGGCTGAAGCAAAAACATTGGCCTTTAATATCCTCTCCCGTGTAACATTCTTAAACATTCTCACATTCAATTTCCTCCAAAAACGAAAACACAAGAAACCGGATACCCGATGATGTTCTCAATAGAGGTGGTGACGAAAATGTCCTCTGAATTGTACAAAGACGCTATCGTTCTTACCTGGTACCTGAGAGCAAGGCAAAGTATTATTCGTGCTAAATGTATTCACGTTGGGAATGTGTGAATGCTCCCCCCTACACCCTCCCATCCCCCCCCCCCTACACCCTCCCATCTCTCCATCCACTCAATTTAACTCCCAGGTAAAAACACTGATTTTCTGTTCCTTTGTCGTTGGGTTAAAATTAGTCACAAGTGGTGACAGTTTCCAGAGCTTGACAACCTTTGTGGGAAATGTTGGTGGCACGAACAAGCGTCAAGTTACAGAGGTATATTATAAAAGTTCACCTGTCACTTACTGCAAAAATTAGTTACGATGTTGATGAGGACAAACTACTGTAGTGTTGCAGCAACCATCTTAACTCACAGCCCTGCACAATATTAAATCATGGTTTATGAAGGGGCTGGCACGAACACCCTTCAACACAGGTAAAAAACAGAGTTGAGTAAAGCAAATCTTAGCATTGTGTAACAGGCAGACTGGCACATGCATCCAGACACACATACAAACATGCATGAAAGGTACAAGCCCAGCAAACAACTAAGCTGGGTGGCTGCAGGAATGAGCTGAGCTTAGTGTGATAGGCGTGTTGATGCCCTCTGCCTCCACCACACAGCTGAACCCCCGAGCTAAACAAGCGCCCTTATAATAGTCTCTCTCTCTCTCTCTCTCTCTCTCTCTCTCTCTCTCTCTCTCTCTCTCTCTCTCTCTCTCTCTCTCTCTCTCTCACACAGGGCCACAAAACACCATTTCTGTGATGACTGATTATTATCTTGCTCAGTGTGACGCTACGGTCGCTGCTGTTGTGGTCAGGAGTTAATTATTAATGATTCAAAGTTTCATCTCAGTCTGTGCTCGGGGGAGACTGTGAGGCGAGCAGCGGTGGAGACAAGTACGACTACGTTTGGGTTGTTTTTGTTGCTGTAACATTATTAACGATGGTGGATTATGGAAATGTATTAGAAGATAAAGACCTCTGGTGGGTGTTTGTCCTGCTGATAAGAGAGTGGTGGGTTGTGTGTGTGGGTGGTTGTAGATGTGAGAGTGGTGGGTTGTGTGTGTGTGGGTGGTTGTAGATGTGAGAGTGGTGGGTTGTGTGTGTGGGTGGTTGTAGATGTGAGAGTGGTGGGTTGTGTGTGGGTGGTTGTAGATGTGAGAGTGGTGGGTTGTGTGTGTGGGTGGTTGTAGATGTGAGAGTGGTGGGTTGTGTGTGTGAGTGGTTGTAGATGTGAGAGTGGTGGGTTGTGTGTGTGGATGGTTGTAGATGTGAGAGTGGTGGGTTCTGTGTGGGTGGTTGTAGATGTGAGAGTGGTGGGTTGTGTGTGGGCGGTTGGAGATGTGAGAGTGGTGGGTTGTGTGTGTGGGTGGTTGTAGATGTGAGAGTGGTGGGTTGTGTGTGGGCGGTTGGAGATGTGAGAGTGGTGGGTTGTGTGTGGGTGGTTGTAGATGTGAGAGTGGTGGGTTGTGTGTGTGGGCGGCTGTAGATGTGAGAGTGGTGGGTTGTGTGTGTGGGTGGTTGTAGATGTGAGAGTGGTGGGTTGTGTGTGGGTGGTTGTAGATGTGAGAGTGGTGGGTTGTGTGTGTGGGTGGTTGTAGATGTGAGAGTGGTGGGTTGTGTGTGGTGGTTGTAGATGTGAGAGTGGTGGGTTGTGTGTGTGGGTGGTTGTAGATGTGAGAGTGGTGGGTTGTGTGTGGATGGTTCCTTTACTCCACACCTGCCTCACTCCACACCTGCCTCATTACGTTACTTAGGAGATGTTTGTTATTATGATTCCTTTGTTCCTCCATTCCCTTCCCTCTCCCTCCTTTCCCACTGTATCCCTTCCTTCACTCCCCTCTCTTCTTGTTTCCTCATTTCCCACTCTCTTCTCCCCTCTCCTCCCCCATTTCGGCCCTTAATCCCTTTCCTCACTCCCCTTTCACTTCCATCTCCTTCCTTCTCCCCTCCTCACTCCCTCCCCCCATTCCCTACTCCCCCTTCAGCTCTCCCACTCCCTTTCTTACTCCCCCCTTTCACCCCCTTCTCTTCCCTTTTGTTTCCCCATTCCCTTCTCACCCCCTTCCATCACTCCCCACTCACTCCCCTCTCCTTCCTTCTCCCCTCTTCCCCCTCTCTTACCCCCCCTCCATCCCTTCTCGCCCCTTCCCTTTCCTCTCTCTCCCCCTCTCCCTCTCCCCTCTCCCCAACCGAGGCATTACACCATCATACAGTCTGAATATGTATGACACTCACAGTCTCTCCTGAATACTGAGTTCCCGATTAACTGTGTCAGTCCCCACCACCTATCACCCTGTTGTGTGTGTGTGCGTGTGTGTGTGTGTGTGTGTGTGTGTGTGTGTGTGTGTGTGTGTGTGTGTGTCTGACATCACTTGCTCTAACTCTCTACCTTACACCATTCACCATCACACACTCACCACCACCCACCTTCACCCTCCATCACCCACCGTCGCCCTCCACCACCCACCACCCACCCTCACCCTCCATCACACACCTTCACCCTCCACCACCCACCCTCACCCTCCACCACCCACACTCACATCCATCCACCCAATTTAACTCCCAGGTAAAAACACTGATTTTCTGTTCCTTTGTCGTTGGGTTAAAATTAGTCACAAGTGGTGACAGTTTCCAGAGCTTGACAACCTTTGTGGGAAATGTTGGTGGCACGAACAAGCGTCAAGTTACAGAGGTATATTATAAAAGTTCACCTGTCACTTACTGCAAAAATTAGTTACGATGTTGATGAGGATAAACTACTGTAGTGTTGCAGCCACCATGTTAACTCACAGCCCAGCACAAGGCAGAGAGATTACTATAATTATGACTTTTTGACCCCAGTTCCTTAATGAGCTGGTTGAGGAGAGTCCGTACTGAGATTCCGAACAAGGGAAGGATGGGGGGGGGGGGGGGGCGGTCTGAGAGAAGGAAGGAAGGAAGGAAGGAAGGGAGGGGGATAATGGAGGGGAGGTGGCCTAGGGAGTGAGGTAAGGAGGAAGAAAGAATGGAAGGAGGGAAGGGAGGAAGGAAGGAGGGAAGGGAGGAAGGTAATGGAGGGGAGGTGGCCTAGGGAGTGAGGTAAGGAGGAAGAAAGGATGGAAGGAGGGAAGGAGTATTGTACCACCATTGTGTTGACACTGACCACACTAACACTGCAGCATCACCATTACGTCACTGCACACGCTCACCATTGCACTACCACACGCTCACCATTGCACTACCACACGCACCATACCTTCTAACGCTGCACACCTCTCCATTATCACCATTGTTACTGAATACAATAGTGCAAAATGTTTCCATTGTCATATTGCATAGGATTACAATACATTTCCAATGTTGTATGGCGCGGTGCAGCAGTTTATTTGTATTGGATCATAACCTGGCATATTCTCATTGCTACATTGCACAGTTCTACAATATTTTTCCATTTCTACATTGCACACGTCTGTTAGTTTCCCTTCCCTTTCATAATAAATAACGAAAAAGGATTTATAACACACATGCATGATAATAAAAACAACTTTCATGGTATATTTATTTACTTGTGGGTGAAGTGACTTGTATCAACGTGTCGACAATAAATAGAATAATTTCTTAATTACAGGTGAAATAGATAATTAATATTACAGGTGTGTGTGTGTGTGTGTGTGTGTGTGTGTGTGTGTGTGTGTGTGTGTGTGTTCTGGTTCATTAATACCTCGAGAACTGTTACCACTATTAACTGGAGTACCATTTATCCATAGTACCACTTATCAATAGTACCACTTAACCCGTTCCACTATTAACTGGAGTTCCACTTAATCCGCACCACTATTAACCGTAGTACCACTTAGCCAGAGTACCACTTAGCCCGCACCACTATTAACCGGAGTACCACTTAACCCGCACCACTATTAACTGGAGTACCACTTAGCCCGCACCACTATTAACTGGGGTACCACTTAGCCCGCACCACTATTAACTGGAGTACCACTTATCAATAGTAACCACTTAACCCGTTCCACTATTAACCGGAGTACCACTTAATCCGCACCACTATTAACCGTAGTACCACTTAGCCAGTGTACCACTTAACCCGCACCACTATTAACCGGAGTACCACTTAACCCGCACCACTATTAACTGGAGTACCACTTAGCCCGTACCACTATTAACCGGAGTACCACTTAACCCGCTCCACTATTAACCGGAGTACCACTTAACCAGAGTACCACTTAACCCGCACCACTATTAACTGGAGTACCACTTAGCAGGAGTGGTTACAGGCCCTTTGGGAGGTCATCAAGGAATATGGAAGGTGTTTTAATCGCTCCCAGAGTCATTTTATGTACATTAGGTGATTCACTCCCCGATGCAGGCAACAAATGGCTCTCTGGCTCTGTGATGTATGTTTGTTGTGTGTGTGTGTGTGTCTGGATGGGGGGGGGGGGGTCTGGTGTGTGTGTGTGTGTGTGTGTGTGTACCATAATCTTTCGTTGTACCATTATCCTGCATCGTTGTACCATTATTTTGAATCGTTGTACCATTACCCTGGTTCACTGTTCCATTAACCTGCTTCGTTGTACCATTATCCCATTCGTTTGTACCATCTTAGTGACAGCACCACTCTCGTTCGTAGCAGCTGTCGGTCAGGATCAGTGTCTGTCTGTCAGGCAGGTGTTTGCAAAATACTGGGAAGGACATACTACACTTTTTTCTTCATATTACACTTATTACTTCAATTCCATTCTTTTGTACTGTATATAACACGATGTTACTTGAAGTTTGGCTCGGTTAGGTTTGGTTGTGATGAGCTAGGTTAGATTAAGTTTGGTTGGGTTACATTGCGTTTGGCTGGGTTAAATTATATTAGGTTGTATTTGGTTAGGTTAGTTTGGGTTACATTACGTTAGGCTGGGTTATATTAGATTAGGTTGTGTTTGGTTAGGTTAGGTTGGGTTAGATAAGGTTAGGTTAGGTTATAATGTATTTACAACACCTCACCAACGAAGATTTCTATTCACGTAGTCTTGATTAAATAAAAGAAAACATGTAAAAGAAACCTAATAATATTTTACTTTTTCTTAAATATAAAGGGATTATGACCATTAGATTCCAGAATATACGAGAAGATATTTATTGCTTTGACTTTATTTGAGTGTGTGTGTCTGGGGGGGAGGGGCATTTTTTTTTTCTCAGGGGGGCCATCTCAAAAAAGTTATGGCGTTTCTGGCTGTTTTATGATAATGTATATACCTTAACGGAAAGATGATTGGAGAGGGGAAGGGAGGGGGAGTAGAGAGGGGAAGGGAAGGAAGGGGGTAGGGAAAGGGAGAGGGAGGGAGGCGGTAAATTGAAAGGCTTGTATTGTTAAAAGCGCCGGTAGAGCTTATTCATCTCTCTCTCTCTCTCTCTCTCTCTTGCCCAAGTGGTGTTGCTGAACATTTTGTGCTGCTAACCCCGCGGTGCACATCATGTACACTGCACTAAAAGTATTGAAGGGAAGGGGGGGGAGGTAGGAAGGAAATGGAGGAGAGAGAGGTGGTGCAGGGAGGGAGGTGGTGCAGGGAGGGAGGTGGTGCAGGGAGGGAGGGGGTGCAGGGAGGGAGGTGGTGCAGGGAGGGAGGTGGTGCAGGGAGGGAGGTGGTGCAGGGAGGGAGGTGGTGCAGGGAGGGAGGTGGTGCAGGGAGGGAGGTGGTGCAGGGAGGGAGGTGGTGCAGGGAGGGAGGGGGTGCAGGGAGGGAGGTGGTGTTGGGAGGGAGGTGGTGCAGGGAGGGAGGTGGTGCTGGGAAGGAGGTGGTGCAGGGAGGGAGGTGGTGCTGGGAGGGAGGTGGTGCAGGAAGGAAGATGGTCCAGGGCGGAAGGGAAGTAAGGAGAGTTGGAGATGGTATAGGGAGGGAAGGGAAAAAAGGAGGGAGGAAAGTTTACTTGGGGCCCTTTAGAACAGTGGTGAATTTAGAATTTCTTAGGTTCTCGAATATAGAATCATTAGGGGCCCTGGATATGAGCCATCTGGGCCCCCATAAGTGTTTGTTTGATCCCTCTGAAATTTTTACAAGTTGACGGGATAAACAAACCATTTTTTTTTCTGACACTCCGCAGAGAGACTCAAGGTTCAGTCACTCAAAAGACATATCTATACAATAATGTGTCGAGAAAAAATGACACAGTGGACGTAGGATATTGACAACCCTACCGAGACAACATGAGTCGCAGTGTTCATTCTGAAATTCATCGATCACCCCAAGTACAGACAGTTTTTTTTTTCTTGACTACATCAGGTATAATTCTTGGTATTTTTGTGAGAAACTTTTAGGTAAATGTTGTTATTGAGAGATTTTTGAGCACTAAACTGTTGAAGTAATTCTTGTTATTTATCTGTAAACAAAATAGTAAATATTTTTTTTTTTACTTGGGGAACGTATAAATAAATGTAGTTGTATAAATTCTCGTACCGGTAAATATTTCTAGCTGGTATGTTTTTTTTTTAAATGTATATAATTTTTGATATAAATTTCTATAAAAAAATCCTGAAGACAAACGATTATGAATCCCTATGTTTCAGACTGCCGACAGGAGACAGACAGACATTCACTAGCCACCATAAACTTGAATTATTTACTGTCATTTTCCATCTATTTATACAGAGGCGGAAATATGTAGCAGTGTAGTGTATATATTAGTGTTGTAGATGAGTTGGTCTGAACGTAATCAAATGACACCAGGGCTGCGTCTCGTACTGTAGCCGGGAAAACAACTGGGCGTGTTGCATCACTGATTATAATGTCATTTCCACTGGCATTGTTTATATCATCTGAATGTTAATCAGACTCGCGCTCGTTTATTTTAAGCCTAACCTTTCCTAACCTAGCCTAACCTAACCTAACCCAAACTAACCTAACCTAACCTAACCTTTCCTAACCTAACCTAACCTAACCCAAACTAACCTAACCTAACCCAAACTAACCTAACCCCATCAGTCCAAGGGCTTGTTCTCACCTCCATAGTTATCCTGAAAAAGTCCCTAAGTAAAGCAATTAGAGGAGAGACAACTAAAGTGTTTTACCATTACTGTTAACTGAAGAATTACAATTAGACGTGAGATTTTGGGCTGCACCAGCAAGTTCGCTTAGGAGCCTTTTAAGGGATCTGGTCATGGGAAATAAAATTCTGATTTGTGCGGGAACGCTGAGTGTGTGTGTGTGTGTGTGGGGGGGGGGGGGGGAACGCTGAGTGTGTGTGTGTGTGTGTGTGTGTGTGTGTGTTTGTGTGTGTGTGTGTGTGGGTGGTGCTCTCGTGACGACATATTCAGCTTCCTTTGACGGTGGACGTAATTCTGGGTTTTCAGTTCAGAGTATCAATTTGGTGGCCGTCTTATGAACGTCCTCCCTCATCCGTAGAGAAACTCTTTCATCTTGTGAGATATTATAGACATTTTAAGGTTTTCTTGAAGACTATTTTGGTAACTATTCACTTTGCCTTCGTCATGAAAGGAAGAGGAGAGCCAGGTTAAAGTAGAAACTGGGATGGATGGATGAATTAAATTAATGTTTGTGGGTCCCCGGAGAGGTACAGAGTCTGGGAGGATTGGTAGAAACCGCTCGAACATGTTTCGGCAGAGAGACGTGTTCGCCAACCCTCAGACATAAAGATAGAAACATTGATTAAATATTCAAACATCGTCGGTGTAAAGTGTAATAACACAATCCTTTAAATAATTTTGTGACAGGAATCCTTATTTTTTATTTGTAATTGTATTTTATTTTAACGTTGGGTGTTGTATTTTTTTTTTACACATTTTAATTTGCAAGCACTGCAGGGTATTGCCAGTGGCAGCTATGCAACTGGACGCGCCGGCAACAAAAAGCTTCATTAAGTCAGGAACACAATTGCATGCATATCCTGCCTATTTGGACCCTCCCATTAAGCCTTGTTTTCCCGCGGTTGTTGTAATTAAAAAAGAAAAAGTAAAATATAAAATAAATTGGAATTACAATATTTAACGTGATCACTCGGTGTGTACAACACACACTTGTACAGCAACACCCACGTGTACAGCAACACCCACGTGTACAGGAACACCCGCCACGTGTACAGGAACATACATGTTTACAACACACATGTGTACAACAACACACGTGTACAGCAACACCCCGTATACCGCAACACACATGTGTACAACAACACACGTGTACAGCAACACCCCGTATACCGCAACACACATGTGTACAACAACACACGTGTACAGCAACACCCCGTATACCGCAACACACATGTGTACAACAACACACATGTTTACAGCAACAAGAACGTGTACAGCAACACACATGTGTACAACAACACCCACGTATTGTCTCAGAGACGTGAAAATGTACGAAATCAGCGAGAGAGAGAGAGAGAGAGAGAGAGAGAGAGAGAGAGAGAGAGAGAGAGAGAGAGTTTCAACCCAGTTTATTGCAATATCTCGCCACTAAAACTGCTTAACCATCGTAAACTAGTGTGAGTGTGGTACAAAAATAAACATAATTGCAGCCTTAACTACCAAGGTGATTTATAAGAGAGATCCTGTAAGTAATTTCTCGTAATTACATTAAGGTTGTGTGAAAAATAATAACCCACGAGCCGAATTCTCAGATAATCGTAGGTTATATTATTTTTCTTGATACTTTAAGAGAAAATAACCCATCTTAACTTATGGTCGAATCTCTGTGGATAATAATTGTAACACTTTTCATAATGGATATCTTACTACTACTACTACTACTACTACTACAACTACTGCTACTACTACTACTACTACTACTACTACTACTACTACTACTACTACTACATTTTTTTTTACAAATGATGGCCTCCGTCCTCCCCCTACTACTACTATTGTTACTATTCTTGCTTTCTTTTATTATGGCCTCCAACCTCCTCTTATAGCCAAACCTTAACCACCATTTTATTGCCTAACTATCCTAATTCAAAAGTAACTAACCCAGCTGAGTTAGTTAAGCCGCAAGATCTATGCCGCATTCAGTGACTGTTCTGACTGTTGCCGCATTCAGTGACTGTTCTGACTGTTGCCGCATTCAGTGACTGTTCTGACTGTTGCCGCATTCAGTGACTGTTCAGACTGTTGCCGCATTCAGTGACTGTTCTGACTGTTGCCGCATTCAGTGACTGTTCTGACTGTTGCCGCATTCAGTGACTGTTCTGACTGTTG
Organism: Homarus gammarus; assembly: GCA_958450375.1. NCBI lineage: Eukaryota > Metazoa > Arthropoda > Malacostraca > Decapoda > Nephropidae > Homarus > Homarus gammarus. The sequence goes on along the minus strand of CAUDMG010002080.1, from coordinate 2,057,414 downwards.
CCGCATTCAGTGTATATCTGCGGCTGTTGTTGGCTCAGGGGCCGATGATCTTGTTCCCCTGAGACACAACAGAGCAGACCTGAACAAAGAGAATGATAAGCCACACCTCAGCCAGACCACGATGTAACTGTCTGGGTGAGTGTCTGATTGTCTGGGTGAGTGTCTGATTGTCTGGGTTAGTGTCATGAGTTTCTGATTGTCTGGGTGAGTTTCTGATTGTCTGGGTGAGTGTCTGACTGTCTGGGTGTATGTATGTGGTGTCTAGGTGATTCTGACCGTCTTCACACACACACACACACACACACACACACACACACACACACACACACTTCTCTCGGCGACAGGAGTTTCTTAATATTTACTTCGTATGTAAAAAAAAAAAAAAAAAAAAAAAAAAATAACTAGACCACAGCCAAGGAAGAAGTTTATCCCCTGATGAATGATCACCTCAGTGTGTCCTGGAGGCGGGAAGGAGCTTTTTACCCCCAAACTTTGAAACACTTCTTCTTGGCGCGAGTTTTTATTTGTATTTTTTTTTTTTGGTGGGGGGGGGGGGGGGGTAGAGGTTTTTTCCAAGTTACGATTTTTTGAGGATACGGGTTTTTAAATCCCTGAAGTTACGAGTTTTTATGAGATTTGAGTTGTTGCTGTTGGTTTGTTTTTGTGGATATCTCTCTCTCTCTCTCTCTTCTCCTCTCCTCTCCTCTTTTCTCTATTTTCCCTCACCTCCCGTCTCCCTTCCTCGCCTTACCTCTCCTTTCTTCTCCTATCCCCTGCCTCCTTCCTTTTCCTCCCTCCCTCCTTCCCTTCCCACCTCCCTCCTTCTCTGTTCCTCCCCATCCCTATTACCTCTCCGGGTGTTAAGGGAAGTGCCGGGTGATGGTGGGGGAGGGGGAAAGGAGGCAGGGAGGAAATGGAGGAGAAGGAAGAAAGGGGAGGGAGAAGGAGGAAGGAAAGGGAGGAATAAGAGAAAAGGGAGGAGAGGGAGAAGGAGGAAGGGAGGAGAGGGAGGTGAAAGAGACACAATCATCACCACCACTATGTCTGTTTGCATCATTGTGATTATTTACCGTCTCAGTTCTGGTCTCCGTCATCAGGTGTCAGGCCCCTCACCACACCCCCTCAACCCATGTGCCTTATACACTACTGACTTTTCTAGCTCTTATCTGTTTATATGTCTGTCTGTTTCTTTGTCCAGTCACAGCTTTTAATCGTTTTTAAATGCAGTATCAACAACAACAATAATAATAATAATAATAATAATAATAATAATAATAAGTCAAATAATAATATCAATAACAGTAATTAACAACAGAAATACCAATAATAATAATAATAACTATCAATAAAAATAATAACAGTGATAATAATAATAATATATACGTACACCTACAACCGATCGTAAGCGACTGTGTGGGTTGTGTAAAGCGAATCACAACACTACAGGATCCTCGTACGAACAAGCTGCTCCAAAAAAAAAAAAAAATGTTTCTCAGAATTTAAAATACCTTCGAAAAGTGTGTAAAATATGCAAACAAATTTACATTTTCATCAATTTGTAGCGTTTTTGTTTTAGTAATCTCGAAAATCAACTTTTATCAAGGTTTTTCACATCTTAGGAGGATGAAATGTATTTGCATATTTTCCTTGTCAGAAGCCAATGTGTGTGTAAAAATCTGTTTGGGGGAAAAATCTGCCACTTTACATGTAACACTATACTGATTTTTTTTGTTCGTTTTAACAGATTTTGGGGTGACTTGAGAGTGAAGATTAATTCATACATACATACATTCATACATACATTCATACATACATACATTCATACATACATACATCGAGTAGTCTTGATTTTGAGTCTGTTTCGCTGTGTCCCTCCCTCCCTCCCTCCCTCCTTTCTTCCGTCTTCTCATCATGTATTTAACTCGGAAATATTTTTGGTTGTTGGACCTGACACCAACGTTCCATTTTCTTTGTATTTACTTTCTTATTTATCTTATTTATCCGTTTTCTTCCTCCTCGTATCTCCAGATCACGTTACCATCTCGTTACGGGTCAGTGGGCGTTAGTATACCACAGTGCACAGTCTTGGGACCCATGTAATATGTGTGTGACGTTTAAGGTCTCTAACTGCTTCTGTTTTGGAGTTATGGCTGGAACAGACAGACAGACAGACAGACGCATACACAGATGTTCGTATTTCTATTTGTTTACTGGATATGGGTGTATTTCCTAAGTACAGTTTGTTGATATTATTATTATTATTATTATTATTATCAGTAGTAGTAGTATTAGTATTAGCAGTAGTAGTAGTAGTAGTAGTAGTAGGGTCTTGTGTTACAGCCAGCCTCCTCCCCTGCCGTACGACAGGTTGGGTTGAGACAGCTGCCCTCACCTCTGTCGTTCATCCACCTTTATGGTAATTAGCGAAATATGACGTCTTTCTTCCCCCATCCCTCTCCTCCCTAAATCCTGCCCCGTCTTATTTTAACAGACAAACAGACAGACAGCAGAGAAAGTCTAGTGTTCATTTTTATTGTAGTAAATGATTATGTGTTTTGTGAGTTTAGCCTCTCTCTCTCTCTCTCTCTCTCTCTCTCTCTCTCTCTCTCTCTCTCTCTCTCTCTCTCTCTCTCCCATAGGTAACGTGATCATGACTGACTGACTGACTACCATAACCCAAACACACACATTCATCACGGGCTTTAATAATCCAGTAATGTACTTGGCTTAAAGGTTGAATATTTTATTGAGTCTGATAATCCTACTGATGGCTGATGAACTGGTAGTCACTTTTTTCTGGTTTAAACCCTTAATTAATATGGATTGTGAGATCAGGGTTGTGCGCGTGATGGGAGAGCGCAGAGGAGGGGTGTGGGGGGGGGGGGGGTGGTGAGGAGGAGAGAAGAGGTGGAGGGGGAGAGGCAACGGGGGAGGTAGGGTAAAGAGGGATGGAGGGAGGGTATAGGCGTGATACCTCCCACCTTCCTCCTCTCTCCTATTTTTTATAAACAATTAATTTTTTTTTATGTTGCTTAAAGCGTGGACATAACGATTAAAACAACAACAACAACAACAACAACAACAACAACAACATCAACAGCAACAACAACAACAGCAACAACAACATCAACAATATCATCAACAACAACAACTAAAACAACAATAATAACGTCAATGGTAATTAAATCGATATATGACAATTTTCTGTACCGGGGGGAGATAATCTATTCAATAACGAGAAAAAGAAGGCAATTATGGCGCGTAATTGGTCCACTGACAGCTGCTGCTTACGTAATATGGTGTCTGTGTTGCCATTGGGTGTTCATCATAATATAAACTCCAAGTTATATACAGTACGTTTACATACCTGTCAAGAGATACACCTGTTTACACACCTGTCAAGAGATACACCTGTTTACACACCTGTCAAGAGATACACCTGTTTACACACCTGTCGAGAGATAAGTCGTCGGCAGCACCAGCGAAAATTTTTAAGGCCACTGTTGATTTTTTTTTTTATTATTGTAGTTTTTATTGATGTTGGGGAACGTAGAAAGAGAGAGAGAGAGAGAGAGAGCATGCACACACCCACACACATCTATCCTCACATGCCTATACACTCACGTGGGCATACATACACACCGACATCCATAAGTTAATCACACACAAATACACACTGAAAGACACGTCCGCATACATACATACATACATACATACATACATACATACATTCGGACGGCCGGGAAATAGAACCGTTGCCTTTGAGCAAGAAATATTGCCGTTGGTTAACAATAAGACCACAAGAATTGGTTGACTGAATCTCTCTCGTATGTAAATAGTTTAATTCGGATAACAAAATAGACAAAAAAGTGGAATACTTCACTCGGTTCAGTTTATTGGAACAATTTGAACGGTAAATATTAGCGTTTGATAGCGAGATGTTTTGTGTCCGATGGTTTATTGTTCCGCTCTGGTGGTTAGTGACGGTTTTATTCTGTGTTTTTTTAGTAATTATGTTGTGTTTTTTAATTGTTTTATTTGTTTTATGGTGTTTTATTGTTATTGTTATTATTTTATTATTGATATCTTCTTCATCTTCTTAACGAAGGGGTTGATATACCTGTGTGTGTGTGTTTGTGTAATATCATTAATAATAACGTGAGTATTGATATTAAAACACGAGAGAACGAGAGAGAGAATAAAAGCGAGAAAGAAAGAATTACTTTTATAATTCACGTGTAAAATTATCAGGGGAGGAGAGAGAGAGGGAAGGAAGAAAGGGAGGTGAGGGGAGGTGGCGAGTGAGGGAGTTAAAGGGGAGGTGATGGGAAAGAGAAGAGGGGATAGTGGGAAGGGAGGAGAGAGAGAGAGAGAGGATAGGGAGGGAAGGGAGAGCAGAGTATGGTTGGGCAGAGAGGGGAGAGGTAGAGAGGACAGGGAGATGAGGGAGGATAGGGAAGAGAGGGGGGTGGGGGCGCCCCTAGTCGGCCACTATGAGTTATGGCCAGGTCGTGTCTCTCTCGTAACATATTAGTGTTGGTAATGGAAGGTCGCACTGCCATATTACCACTGCTATTTTTGGGGATATAAATTATATCTATGTGTCCAGCGGTAACTTGGCCTATAATATAAAAATTCCCCTGGGTATAATATAGCAGCGTCAGGAAGTGTTATATAGCAGCGTCAGCTGGTGTATTGTAGCCAGACTCGGGGCTTCTGGAAGCTAGGTTTTGGCTTGGCTTCGGCTTCGAAACTTTTTAAAGGCTTCGCCTTCGAAGCAGAGGCATGGCACCGGCATTGGCTTCGAAGTCACTGGTCTGGCTTCAAATTTTCTTCTTCACGCAGACACAGGAAGTAGCAGGCAGCTAGGAGGACACAAGCAGTAGCACTGGCAGACACAGACGAAGTAATTGACGGCCAAGGCTGGTTGTCAAAACTCGGTTCTTTCAGATTGACAAAGTTACGTGCAGTGAATATTTGTCTGGTCACCTGAGAGACACTGTATTATCATGTTACTAGAATATGTAGCCGAGGACCGGGGTGTGTAGTAATATAGTGACGGCTCTGTGATAATGGAAATGTATCTCTGGCGTGTACAGTCGCCTGCACTTATACCAGGTACAGTGGCTGGCGCTTTTTGTGAGATGTGGCAACTCGGTGGAATGTTTATCCAGCATCCTTAGTCTGGCTACTATTGTAAGGTTCCTTGGAGCCTTTCCGGGATTTTAATGCAATGTAAAAAATCACAGAGTTGCCACATCTCAAAATGCGCTAGCCACTGTACCAGGTATAAGTGCAGGCGACGGCACATATATAGTTTAATGTGAAAAAAAAATTGCAACTTATAATTTGTTCGTTATGGAACTGTAAAATAAGAACTGCCTACATTCGGTCATGCTGGCTTGTGATTGGCTACCGTGATAACTACCACAACAAGACGGAGGTGTGCCAATATACAGCACCTTAACCTAGTATTACTGACGTTAGTAAAAAGGAATATGATAACTGCACCACGCCAGTCCCTTGTAAGTTAAGTACGGTGACAGTCCCTTGTAAGTTAAGTACGGCGACAGTCCCTTGTAAGTTTAGTACGGTGACAGTCCCTTGTAAGTTAAGTACGGTGACAGTCCCTTGTAAGTTAAGTACGGTGACAGTCCCTTGTAAGTTAAGTACGGTGACAGTCCCTTGTAAGTTAAGTACGGTGACAGTCCCTTGTAAGTTAAGTACGGTGACAGTCCCTTGTAAGTTAAGTATGGTGACAGTCCCTTGTAAGTTAAGTATGGTGACAGTCCCTTGTAAGTTAAGTATGGTGACAGTCCCTTGTAAGTTAAGTACGGTGACAGTCCCTTGTAAGTTAAGTACGGTGACAGTCCCTTGTAAGTTAAGTATGGTGACAGTCCCTTGTAAGTTAAGTACGGTGACAGTCCCTTGTAAGTTAAGTACGGTGACAGTCCCTTGTAAGTTAAGTATGGTGTCAGTCCCTTGTAAGTTAAGTATGGTGACAGTCCCTTGTAAGTTAAGTATGGTGACAGTCCCTTGTAAGTTAGGTATGGTGACAGTCCCTTGTAAGTTAGGTATGGTGACAGTCCCTTGTAAGTTAAGTATGGTGACAGTTCGTTATGTCATGTGCCGCCTGTATTGTTAGTGGACCAGGACGACAAATTGACTTAGAATTGTTAGTGATGGAGGGAGACGCCACACGCTCCTACACTGGGTAACACATAACATGCTTCTTGTTTATAAATATTCTGAAAAATGTATTTGTCTTCACTTTCTTGTTTATATCTATACTGAAAAATGTATTTGTCTTCACTTATACACCACTATACGTATTTTTTGTTGCACTACGTCACGACCTATAAAAAATAGTGAATTTCTTTACCACAGTTGAAGCGCCGCCACTTACCGCGAGGGCAATATTGGTTAAAATTTGAACCTGTCATGTGTAGTCGTCTGGCACAGGCAGGTTAAGAGACCTGGGGTACAATTATATTTATTTATTCATAATTATTATTGAGATATGCCAAACCAGAGTGAGAGGCTCGATCCAACCAATCACAAGCCAGCACGAGAGATTGTAGGCGGAGCTTATTTTACCTCTCAAATATTGAACAGATTTTTAGGTTAAGTTCTGTAGGGTTTAATTAGATATAATATGCCAGGTTAGATTAATTACTTTTTGGTTATATACAATTATTTTAAGTTAAGTTTGGTTGGGTTGAGATAGGTTAGATTTAGTCTGGCCATGATGGGTTAAACTATCAGAAAATCTAATAATTTGACTATACAGAATTTCACTCCACTCCCAACCCCATATTATACAAGGTACTATATCATACGAGTAACTATATTATACAAGGTTCTATATCATACGAGTAACTATATTATACAAGGTACTATATCATACGAGTAACTATATTATACAAGGTTCTATATCATACGAGTAACAATATTATACACGGTACTATATCATACGAGTAACTATATTATACAAGGTACAATATCATACGAGTAACTATATTATACAAGGTTCTATATCATACGAGTAACTATATTATACAAGGTACTATATCATACGAGTAACTATATTATACAAGGTTCTATATCATATGAGTAACTATATTACACAAGGTCCTATATACGAGGAATTCTATTAAGCGAGACTACAATACATACATCACCGCAGGACTAAAAAGCAAGACGTCAGAGTTCACCTTCCACCCCCCCCCCCCACCCCCCCTGACATTGAATATTACATGGCGGTGTTGTTAGCAGTCAGGGGTTGAGACGCCCACCTCCACCCACCACAGAAATATGTGTTGTGTTAAATAGAATTCTCATACCCTTCACTGTCAGTTGTGTGTGTGTTTGTTTGTTTGTTTCTTTGTTTCCCATCACGGCCCCCCCCTCCCCATACACATTCTAGACATTACCAAAGCAACAAACACACAAACACTCGACAAATATACGAAATGATATATACAAAACAAACACACACTACAAACCCAACAGAATACTTGTAAGCAATCACACAACAAAGCGCAAATGTGAAAACAGACATAAGAAAACAAACAACAAACACAGTGCATTACGGGCATAACAATAACACAAACTGAAACAAACACAGTACATAAAAACATGGAGGACTCGCTGGCTGAGTAACTTTTTATTGAAATGTGAATCCAACGAATATTTTGTGTGTGTGTGTGTGTGTGTGTGTGTGTGTGGGATCGCTGACCTTACACACACATACACACACATACAATATTTGGCAGGTATTAAGTTTAACCTTTACAGAAAGTTGATTTTTGTTTCATCAAATATCAAAAGGCAACCACTGAAGCGGGTGTCCCTCCCTCTACAACCTCCCTTCCATCCCTCCCAGCTCTCTCTCTCTCTCTCTCTCTCTCTCTCTCTCTCTCTCTCTCTCTCTCTCTCTCAGGTGTGACCAGTGGGCGGGAGGACGATGGCTCTTGGGTGTAATAATGGTTAAGCTTGTGAGCTGGTCTTGATGGCCTACCGTGTTGACAGAGACCACAAGACCTATTGTTATACGGCCCTGAACGACACAACCTCACGCGCGCACCCACCTACACACACACACACACACACACACACACACACACACAGTCCTCCAGATAGAAACCGACTTCTTTATTGACAGAGTAATGTAATAAAATTGGTCTCCATTTTTCACCTATTAAAATTGGGCCCTCCAAAATTTTTACCTATTCAAATTTGTGCTGGGAAGGGCGGCCACTTTAGTCCTTGTTAGTGCAGGATATAAATACCCGCGTCGTTCTCGTTAACATTACTTATTATGCTTGGGTAATTATAGTTTAATGTCGCACTTGGTGTATGGAGGGGTGGGGGGGGGGTGTGGAGGGAAAGGTTTTGTGGGAGGAGGTAAGGCGGGGTGAAGGGGAGAGGGTGGGGGGATTTTTAGGGGGGAAAAAGAGAGGGAGATGATGTGTGTTTGTGTGTGTGTGTGTGTGTGTGTGTGTGTGTATGTGTGTGTGAGAGGGATGGAGGAGTGGGTTAGTGTTTTACGGGAGGCAGGGAGGAGAGAGCGTTTGCTTTATTGTTATTATTATTATTATTATTATTAACATGAATTTATAATATTATCACAACTAGTCCATAAAAAATAATCTCTCTCTCTCTCTCTCTCTCTCTCTCTCTCTCTCTCTCTCTCTCTCTCTCTCTCTCTCTCTCTCTCACACACAAGTTAGTAGAAGGAAGTAAAGAAAATTAGATTATTGGCTGTTGTGACTAACGGGTCTCTGAGGTGTTGTGTAAATTAAGTAGTTTATCTCCATTATTACAGTGTGGCCGAGAATATTTTGGCCCTAACTTGTTTATTTGTGGCCCACGGAGGTAATTATGACTCGGAGCAATATTGTGTAGGGGGAATATTGTGTGTGGGGGAATATTGTGTGTGGGGGGGAATATTGTGTGGGGGGAATGTTGTGTAGGGGGAATATTTTGGTGGGGAATATCACGCACACACACACACAAGGGTTCAGGTTGCTCATTAGCTGATTGAGACTCTTAATGGCGACCTTTTAGCCCCTCACTGTATCTGATGAATGTAGTGTTTACAATTTAGTCTTTCACTGTTGAGATACTTCCTGTTATTGTCGCTATGTTGTTGTTGTTGTTGTGGTTGTGGTTGTTGTTATTATTAATATTTTTTGTTTTATGATTATTGTTGTTATTATTTTTGTTATTATTGTTATTATTACTATTGTTGTTGGTATTGTTTTTGGTGTTAATGTGATTATTATTATTATTATTATTATTATTATTATTATTATTATTATTATTATTATTATTATTTCCAGGGCTCCATAACTATATCGCTTATATTAATATGTATAATAATATGAACTAAATACTCGTATGTTTACTATTATAATTTTGCTAAGTGTGTTATAGTTTAAACTCTCATCAAATACTTATTAATATGCCAATTACTTTTATTTACTAATGGTACTTCAGGTTATTAATATACTGTCCTCTATGTATCTATTTATGTAATATGTACAGTAGCTAAAACAACTATCTGTGCATACTTTGTGGGAAACAATATGAGACCATGGACGATAAATTTTGGTATATGGGAGCTGTCACTAATCACACGTAAAATTTTTGAGCATATCGACCCCCAACCTGCACAGATAGTTGTTTTAACTACTGTACCTGTGTAATTACTGTTGTCATAATATTATATAAGTCAATATTAAACCACACGCTTACATTAGTATATTTCAGGTGTTTTGGGTTCATTAGTATTTTAACTTTTCTTTCTTTTTTTTCAGGGATGGTTGACGTCGCTTCTGTTGTAAGGTACGTGTTGGTGTTACTTGATGTCATGTTGGTGTTACTTGGTGTGATGTTGGTGTTACTTAATGTGATGTGGGTGTTGCTTGATGTGTTGGTGTTACTTGATGTGTCATGTTGGTGTTACTTAATGCCATGTTGGTGTTACTTAATGTGATGTGGGTGTTGCTTGATGTGTTGGTGTTACTTGATGTCATGTTGGTGTTAATTGATGTCATGTTGGTGTTACTTAATATGATGTGGGTGTTACTTAATGTGACGTGGGTGTTACTTGATGTGTTGGTGTTACTTAATGTGGTGTGGGTGTTGCTTGATGTGTTGGTGTTACTTGATGTCATGTTGGTGTTAATTGATGTCATGTTGGTGTTACTTAATATGATGTGGGTGTTACTTAATGTGACGTGGGTGTTACTTAATGTGATGTGGGTGTTGCTTGATGTGTTGGTGTTACTTAATGCTACTCAACAAGATAGCCGTCAATAAATAAATCATAGATAAAATGCCAAAATACTGAGATAGATGGAAATGCTGTCTAACTAGAGTTGTTTAGGTGTGTGTGTGTGTGTGTGTGTGTGTGTGTGTGTGTGTGTGTGTGTGTGTGTAAACGTCCCACACCTCGGCGAGAACACATCCAGCTGGAGACCAAAAGAGCTTCCAATTAGCCCTGAGACTCTACCTTAATTGGATGGGTTCTCTCTTTAAAGTCTTTCATTACTGGGCGATAAGAAATGGCTTTAACGATCTGGTGTTCTGGGAATCCGTCTGCCGAGGAGTTTGTCTTCCGCCTTTTTCGACTTTTTGTAGATATTTATAGGTGAGATTTCTCTATCCCTCCCTCTCTCCCTCCCACCTGCATCACTCTCCCCTCCCCTCTCCATCCCGTCTTCATCCCTCCTTCATTCCCCTTCCTCCCTCCAACTTCCATCTCTTCCTTCCTTTCTTCCGCCCCCCTCCCCTTCCGCTTTCTTTTTTATTAGAGGGTCTGGGAGTTTGGTGACAACATAGGAATTACTGTACCTGTATTTTAACACCTGATAATTACTGTACCTGTAAATACCTGAGAATCACTGTACGTGTGTGTGTGTGTGTGTGTGTGTGTGTGTGTGTGTGTGTGTGTGTGTGTGTTGTGAACCTCCATGTTTTCTTGTATGAAGACTTGGGTTAGGTTAAATTAGGTGGAGTTAGATTAGGTTAGGTTGGGTTTGGTTATGGTGGGTTAAGTTAGGTTGGGTTTGGTTAGATTACATCTGTGAGTAAAGTGTAATACAATGTGTGGTTGTAATCAGTGCCACTCACGGCAAATCATTCCCTCATCAGCGTGGGTTTTGCCAAATAGTGACCGCAGATGAGTGGTGGATTATGTAAAGTGGCTGCTGAGTGACGCACGCTGAGCGACTCACACCCAGAAACAGATACAGTAACTTTAGTGGGAGACGGTGATGGTGTTGAGATGTTTTGAGATAGTGAGGAGGTGTAGAGGTGACGTGGAGAGATAGGGAGACACATTTTCTCTCCCTCGGCTCTTAAATTATCCTATATGGGTGGTGATTTCCCCCCTGGGTTTGTTGAAGTGTTACTGAATGATATACATGATACGCTCTGATAGTATATCGTGTGTTGTGGTAGTACTGGTAGGCTGGTAGATGGATGGTGGTTGTTCTTACATTTATTGGTAGATTGATGGTGGTTGTAATGACAAACAGAATATTGAGAAGAAATGGACAGACAGACAGGCAGACAGACAAACAGACAGACAGAAGACAGACTCAGACCCCAAGGTGAAAAAAATATAAGCTCAGGAAGAGAGGTTAACATGGAGACACCTTAAAAAAAAATTAAAGACGGCCCTTGAATGCCTCGTAAACTTGATGGAAAGAAAATGGGAGGAGGGAACTGGGGGGGAATTTGCCCCACCCCCTCCTTAAATGCGGCGGCTTCTGGGATCATAAACTCTGGGGTGTGTTGTTGATGTGGCAGAGGGGAGGAGGTGAGGGTAGAAGAGGGAAGAGAGAGAGAGGGAGAAGGAAGAATGGTGAAGGAGAGAGAGAGAAGAGGGGAGAGAGAAGAGAAATGAGTAGAGGGGAGAGTTGAAGAAATAGACAGAGAGAGAGAAGGAAGAATGGTGGGGCGGGGGGGAGATAAATGAGTAGAGGCGGCGTTGAGGTGAAAGTAAGAGAGAGATAGAAGCGAGATAAGGAGACAAGAGAGGGAGTTATGGAGAGAGGGAAGCCGGGAGGAGAGAAGTGAAAGTTAGAGAGGGAATGGTGAGTTAGGTTTAGGGAAGAGAGATAAACGAGAGAATTAGAGAGAGATGAGAGATAAGAAGACACTACATAGGTGAGAGGTGCCAGGAAGGGGTACCACTACATAGGTGAGAGGTGCCAGGAAGGGGTGCCACTACATAGGTGAGAGGTGCCAGGAAAGGGTGCCACTACATAGGTGAGAGGTGCCAGGGAGGGGTGCCACTACATAGGTGAGAAGTGCCAGGGAGGGGTGCCACTACATAGGTGAGAGGTGCCAGGAAGGGGTGCCACTACATAGGTGAGAAGTGCCAGGAAGGGGTGCTGCTACATAGGTGAGAGGTGCCAGGAAGGGGTGCCACTACATAGGTGAGAAGTGCCAGGAAGGGGGTGCCACTACATAGGTGAGAAGTGCCAGGAAGGGTTGCCACTACATAGGTGAGAAGTGCCAGGAAGGGATGCCACTACATAGGTGAGGGGTGCCAGGAAGGGGTGCCGCTACATAGGTGAGAGGTGCCAGGGAGGGGTGCCAGGGAGTATTAGGGCTCGTACTGTTTATAGTCCTTTTGTCTTAAGGTGTAATAATACAGGTAATTGGTTATCTTTAGATAGAACAAAAATAACATCAAATTAACGGCATGACTTAAGTTATAACACCAAAAATAACAAAATTATCCTGAGATTTTACCTTAATTGCTCACGTTAATTTGATTCCATGGAGGATGATAGTAGCAGGTGCTCCTCCAAGATTGAACAGCATGGAGGATGATAGTAGTTGGTGCTCCTCCAAGACTGAACAGCATGGAGGATGATAGTAGTTGGTGCTCCTCCAAGACTGAACAGCATGGAGGATGATAGTAGTTGGTGCTCCTCCAAGATTCTGAGCCATATTGTAGGATTCTCTTCACTCCTCCTTACAGTTCAGACCTCCTGTGGTGGCTCTCAATACGCGCTGTTATTCTTGCATGTTAAGGAAAGTTGCAATGGCAGCCACACAACTTGCAAAGATGTTCACGACGGAGTAAAGACTACTATGGCGCCTGCGACAACCAACTTACCCCATAAAGTATCGGCCTTATGATGGTGCGTGGATAGCCGTGATGGTGGTGGTGTGGTGAGGGTGTGGCGTGGTGGTGTAGTGATAGTGGTGGTGTTGTGATGGTGGTGGTGGGGTGTGGTGATGGTGGTATGGTGGTAGTAGTGTGGATCTGTTAATATTAAGAGTGAATAACTGGTATGAAGAACTAATAGTCACTGTAACATCATATAACACTATTTACACCATTTAATAATAATAATAATGATAATCACGATAATAATCACGATAATCATGCTACCACCACCACCACCACCACCACCACACCACCACCACCACCACCACCACCACCACCCAATTACTATTATAAATATTATTAAGAGCAATAAAAGCAAATTTAAATTGAGAGATCAGCATACATAATAAATAAGACTCTTCATAAGTGGTTGTTGAAAGTCTTGAGCCGAGTTAACCTGTTATGAAGGGAAATATGCAAATGAGTAGTCAAGATGATGAACTAAACTTATAACGAAAACATGAGAAGCTTGGAGAAGGAGATTAGTGAACCAAGACGTGGAAGGCTGATAAAAGATGAGGGTGTATGAGGGAGATGCATTGTGGTGGTGTGTGTGTGTGTGTGTGTGTGTGTGTGTGTGTGTGTGTGTGTGTGTGTGTGTGTGTGTGTGTGTGAAGGACGAGGTAAGGTGAGGATACAATACCTTTTTATAACCGACAGACAAAGGTGAATCGCTTTACTGGGGGGGGGGGGGGGTCACCTTTAAAGATACGTTTCCTACTTGTGTTACAAGAGTGTTACGGGGTTGGTACTTGTGTTATTGTCCTGGTAGTGTTACAGGTAGTTATCTCGCGTACTTTGGTCGTGTTATGGTCGTATATATCCAGACACGACCTCGTATACGACTCCCTACTCCCTCCCACCTTCCCTCTTTCTTGGTATCCATCCATATTTAATGCTATTACTGGGTTAAGTGTTCCGTTCCGACCCAACAGTCAGTAATTATTCAGGCAGGAGGCGTGGATCACAGTCTTGTTGCAGCGTTGCTCGGCTCTCACGGGTGCAACGACCATCCTACTGGGGGCTGTTGCATGTTAATCTGTTTATTGCAGCGTCTTGTTGGTGTCTCAAGTCATAATAACTCTTTATAGTTGGTGGCACTTTAATAATTTAAGTGATAAAGTGTGTAGGTAGAGAGTGACAGTCATCTTGTTGCTGTTCTTCTCTTCTTCTCCTTCTCCATCTTCCTTTTTCTTCTTCCTTCTTCCTTCTTTCTTCTTGTTCTTGTTTTTCTTGTTCTTTTTGTTCTTGTTCTTCTTGTTCTTCATCTGTCACCCCATGTTGTGTGTGTGTGTGTGTGTGTGTGTGTGTGTGTGTGTGTGTGTGTGTGTGTGTGTCTCGTCACTGATACACACGAGGTACAGGTAATGGTGCTTGAGTGCTTGCATCTAATCATCAACACATCTCGTGAAGCAGCAGAGCCTTATGGGGATGTGCTCACAATAACACACACAAGGTACCGTTCCCTGCGTCTCTCTCTCTCTCTCTCTCTCTCTCTCTCTCTCTCTCTCTCTCTCTCTCTCTCTCTCTCTCTCTCTCTCTCTCTCTCTCTCTCTCTCTCTCTCTCTCTCTCTGAACTAATGATGCAGCAACACTTAGAACATCTGTGGTGGTCAAGAACTCACCGACTTAGCCCAACCTAACCTAACATAACAGCGATCTTTAAACTAATCTAAGATAGGCGCCTCGGGCTAAACCCTCTCACTCTTGAATTTTTTTGACCCCAGCGTCTCCCTCACAGCGCTAAAGGAAAGAATATTTATATATATATATAAATTCTCTCATGGGATAATAACGCTTTTGTCGTCTTCGCTGCCGTGTGTGTGAGAGCGAGCGCGTGGCCAGATGTGCAGCCCAAGTTGCCTACTGCAGCCCCTTCTGTTGGCATAATTGAATAACATTTTCACTCTGGAGTTTCGTCAAATGAGAGAGAGAAAAGAGAGAGACGCTTTCTTTGTGTGTTTATCTGTTTGTCTGTGTGTGTGTGTGTGTCTGTGTGTGTCTGTGTCTGTGTGTGTGCGCGCGCGCGCGTCCGGTGGCCTCTCGACTTAAATTAAGCTCTTGGCGTTGTTGGTATCATGAGGCGTCGCCAAAAATCAGGTTGATGGGATCATTTTGCCAGGTTCTGGTCTAACGAGGTCGTTCACGCCCTCTTTAACGACTCTAATGGTGTCATCAAGTTTGTTCTTTTATTTCTTTCGTTATCTTTTTCTTTATTTGCTGGCGAGATAGCGTATGAGTGAGAGAGAGAGAGAGAGAGAAACACACACACACACAGACACACACACACACACACACACACACACACACACACACACACACACACACACACACACTTGCAACATTAATATTGGTTCAGGTAGACCAGGTGTTCACCTTTAGTCCCATCTTGTTGACTTTGTATGGAAACTTTAGAATTTTAATTAATATCAGTGGCTCAGGTGCTTATTGCTTTTGTTGTTGTTGTTGTTGTTGTTGGACCTGCAGTTATTGTTGTTGTTGGTTTTACTGTGGTTAGTGTTGTTGGTGTTGTGGTTGTTAGGTTAGGTTAGGCTTGGTTAGGTTAACCTTGGGCTAAGCTCATCTCGCCTAAAATTATATGCTCGTAAACGTCTTATATATTTTCATTATTTTTAAAAAGGAAGAAAATTATTTATGTCTCGTGTGTGTGTGTGTGTGTGTGTGTGTGTGTGTGTGTGTGTGTGTTAAAACTAAATGTATTAATAATAATTTTACTTAATAATAAATACATTAAAACCTCCATATAACGGAATTCTCTCTCTTCATATAATCCGTTAGATACAGGTTTATTATCTAACACATCCTCGATATAACGGACTCTCCTCTCCATATATAGTCCGTTAAATACAGGTATCATACTTAACAGATCCTCGATATAACGAACATCCATATCTTTACACCTCGTTAGATAAAAGTTTCATATCTAACGAACCCTCGATATAACGGACTCTCCTCTCCATATATAGTCCGTTAAATACAGGTATCATACTTAACAGATCCTCGATATAACGAACATCCATATCTTTACACCTCGTTAGATAAAAGTTTCATATCTAACGAACCCTCGATATAACGGACTTTCCTCTCCATATATAGTTCGCTAAATCGATTTTTTTTTTGCCAAACTTTAATGAACTAAACTCTGGTTACGTACTCGGCATCACTGTAGAAATATAATTAATCCCAACTGAATTTGCACTGTTGCTCTTTACACTAGAATTGAGTTAACGTTAAAGCGATACCATAACAAGGCTGTTTATACCCCGCTGCTGTGCCTGTGTCTGTCTGTCTGAGTTGCGAACGTGAACTAGTTAGAATAATTTCATCGTATGTGTGTGTGTGTGTGTGTGTGTGTGTGTGTGTGTGTGTGTGAATTGTGGACGTGAGGTAGGAAGAATAATTTTATCTAGTGTTTATGTTGGTCTGTCTGTCTGTCTGTGTGAGGTGTGTTGAACAATTTTATTTTGTGTTGAGGTTGGTCTGAGTGTTGCTTGATGATGTGCGGTAACCTTGAACACAGAATAACATGGGGTCTGGATAACACTTGGGGTTTGTTGTGATGTGAATCTCTCTCTCTCTCTCTCTCTCTCTCTCTCTCTCTCTCTCTCTCTCTCTCTCTCTCTCTCTCTCTCTCTCTCTCTCTCTCTCTCTCTCTCTCTCTCTCTCTCTCGTTATGTATGTATCTGTCTGTCTCTCTCTCCCCTTCTCCCTTCTCCCTCCCTCCTTCCCTTCCTCCTCCTCCTCCTCCTCCTCCTCCTCCTCCCTCCTCCTCCTTCTCTTCCCCCTCCTCCCGTATGTTGGTGACTTATAACCCAATGGCAGCAGGTGGTTGAGGGGGAAGGGCCATTACTCAGTCGTGTGTGTGTGTGTCCTTTGGGGGGGTCACCTGGTGGGGGGTTGGGGGTGGGGGTTAGGGGGTCCTTTTTATTTGCAATCTATCTGAAAATATTAAGAGTGAGAGATAGGGAGAATGACCTAAGGCTATCTACATTATCTCCCTACATAACCTCCCTACTGATCCTCCATACATAAACTCCCTACATAATCTCCCTACAGAACCTCCCTACATAATCTCCCTACATATCCTCCCGACATATCCTCCCGACATATCCTCCCAACATATCCTTCCTACATATCCTCCCTACATAATCCCCCTACATATCCTCCCTACATAACCTCCCTACATAACATACCAAGG
>CAUDMG010002080.1:2020000-2030000 GCA_958450375.1 Homarus gammarus | reverse complement strand
TTATCTTTATCTCTCTGTTTCTATCTTCCCTTATCTCTTTCTCTTTCGCTTCTCTCGTTTATTCTCTTCCTTAATATTTCTCTTTCACTCTTATCCTCGACTGTTCCTCTCTCTCTCTCTCTCTCTCTCTCTCTCTCTCTCTCTCTCTCTCTCTCTCTCTCTCTCTCTCTCTCTCTCTCTCTCTCTCTCTCTCTCATATTCTCAAATAAAATTAATAGTTATATTACCACAAATAATAAATAAATTAATATACGTATATATATATATATATATATATATATATATATATATATATATATATATATATATATATATATATATATATATATCCCTTTTGCCCATGTCTTTAAGTAAATGTCTTAAATAAATGTCTCAGGTAAATTTCCCAGGTAAATATCCCAGGTAAATGTCTCAAATAATGTCTCAGGTAAATATCCCAGGTAAATTTCCCAGGTAAATATCCCAGGTAAATATCCCAGGTAAATGTCTCAAGTAAATGTCCAAGGTCAATGTCCCAGGTCAATGTCTCAGGTAAATGTCCTAAGTAAATGTCCTAAGTAAATGTCCCAGGTAAATATCCCAGGTAAATGTCTCAAGTAAATGTCTCAGGTAAATGTCCCAGGTCAATGTCCCAGGTCAATGTCTCAGGTAAATGTCCCAGGTCAATGTCTCAGGTAAATGTCCCAGGTCAATGTCTCAGGTAAATGTCTCAGGTAAATGTCTCCAATCGGTCATGGCTCTCGTGGTATCGTCCCCATAAAACACTCCCCCCTCGCCGTCCCAGCCTTGAGCGATATCGCCATTTTTACAGCAACGTTCATATTTCTTCCCAGAGCGACGATAGCGCTAGCGATTATGTTTGATATATGCGCTCTGGAGTACGGTGAAGGGGGGGGGTGAGGGGAGTAGGGGAGGGAGGGGTGATATGGGAGATGGTGGTGGGTGGTGTGTGTGGGGGTGATTTAAGGGTTGGTAGGGGTGTAGTGGGGTTGGTAGGGGTGTGGTGGGGTTGGTAGGGGTGTAGTGGGGTTGGTAGGGGTGTGGTGGGGTTGGTAGGGGTGTGGTGGGGTTGGTAGGGGTGTGGTGGGGTTGGTAGGGGTGTGGTGGGGTTGGTAGGGATGTGGTGGGGTTGTTGGGGGGAGAGGCAGGGGAAGGATGCTGTTATTGCTGTTATTAGTTGTTGCAAAAGGTGTTATTATAATTTGTTTTAATATGAGTCTTGTTACTCGTGTTGGTTAACTAAAATGTTTTCGACGTATTATTAAATATTTTACCCATTTTATATATTAATCATTTCAGGTTTTATCGTTAATACTTTGAATATATACAACTATAGCTGTAGTGAGATAATATAAACAATGGTTGGATACAATATTTATAACAAAACAGACATTTTATTCACTAACAATATGAATTTGTTTTAAAGTAATAAATGTAATTACACTGGAATGATTTATATGTTATGCTGTATTATGCTGTATTTAGTGTCACAATGCTGTACTAATCAGGTTACAATTGGTAGGCGACTCAGTTACAGCTCCAGTATTCTCTCCACCTACTATTTATTATTCTTTAGCACTTATCTCTTGCTTGCTAGTCTGTCTGGGAAGGAAGCTACAGAATTTATTGTCGATTTCTCCATAAACACGGCGGTCACTCATCCTTCGTGTGTTGGAGGAGTGACCGTGGTGTTGGCTCCTCCTCCTCCTCCATCTCTCACGACCTAATGATGGTTCCTCATACGTGTATAAATATATTTCCCAGGTGCATAATACTCAGATATACACCATTGATATATCCCGTAGTAGTATTTATTCCAAGGATATACTGTCATTGGTGTATGATAGCTTATACCAAGCATATATTGTCTACACACACACACGCATACACACACACACACACACACACACACACACACACACACACGCACACACGCGCGCGCGCGCACTATAGGCCCTTCGTTGCTGCATGACCGAGTATAACCCAGCGCATATTATGATTGAGAAATGAATCCCTGTATCTCCCCGACTGCCTGTATCGTTGCCTTATGAATTAAACTCGTACTGTGTTTACTGTGTCAATATCACGGTCTGTGTCCACTATAGGGTCCGCTCCTCGGCCCTCTCTCTCTGTCCCTCCCCATAAATCCTCAACAGCTATTGGTCAGCTCTCCTTCCTCCTGCTCTCTCTCTCTCTCTCTCTCTCTCTCTCTTCCTTTCCTTTCCTTTCCTTTCCTTTCCTTCCTTCCTTCCTTCCTTCCTTCCTTCATTTTCCCTTACATCCTCCCTTGCCTCCCTCTAGGAAATTCTCAAAAGGAAGATTTCTCTCTGGCACTGTATATATAACCTAACCAAACCTAACCTAACCTAACCTAACCTAACCTAACCTAACCTAACCTAACCTAACCCAGGTCACCAGCTTCATCTTGTTATTGGTATGGCGCCTCTAAAATAATGATGTCAATTTACAGGAAATAATGATGGATTTGAGTGAATATAATAATGATAATTTAGCTGAAATGTTACTGATAGTTAAACCTGATATAATGATAATAATTAAAGAGGATAATGATGACAATTAAGCAAGTATGATGAGGGCTAGTTAATGGAACTGATGATGATAATTTACCGAGAATAAAATAAAATAAAAAACAATTAAACAGAAAAAAATCCACCACCTAGGCTGCGGGAGGAGATATATAGAGATTCTGTCTGTTTGTCTGTCTCTCTGTCTGTTTCCTGAGAAGAGATATATAAAGATCATTGTGTCTGTCTGTCGCTCTGTACAACACTACAGTGAGGGTCATTACAAACAGGAACCTTTATTGCTTACAGATGTACAGGGTGTCACAAAAGTCAGTTAACGCGTCATACTCATCTCACGTTTAGATTGACAAACTAACTTTCGGGACACCCTGTAGGTTTAGGAACTCATTTCACATTTAGATGGTGTAAGCAAAAAGTTTTGAGACACCCTGTATACATTGTTGACATTAAGCTCATATACTCAGGTTGGATGTGAGTTGTGGTGGGTGTGGGTAGGTGGCGTTGTGGTGTGTGTGTGTGTGGATGTGGGTAGGTGGCGTTGTGGTGTGTATGTGTGTGTGTGTGTGGATGTGGGTAGGTGGTGGGGTGGTTAGTATGGGTGTGTGTTGGTGATGTTATATGGTTGGTGTGGATAGGAGGTGGTGTGTGTGTGTGTGTGTGTGTGTGTGTGTGTGTGTGTGTGTGTGTGTGTGTGTGTGTGTGTGGTTAGGTTAGGTTAGGTGTGTTATATGGTAGGGTCGCGCCTGCCACTGTGAGATAAAAAATAGGGGCGAGTCACTGGGAGGGGACTTTATTTTGATTTATCCAGAAAGTCTGTTGTGGGAAAAATGGCACGACCTAACCAAACCTAGCCTAGCCTATCCTAACCTAACCTAACCTAACCTATCTTTGCACATACTCGTAGTAAAGATCAGGAATTTAATAGAGTTATGACACTGATTTGTGGGTCATCAGACATACCAGTAGTGCTTCCTTTACACACACACACACACACACACACACACACACCACACACACACACACACACCACACACACACACACTCAATAACTAAGTGTGACATTTTAGTGAGGTTATGAGGTCAGGTTAAGAAATTCTAGGCTAGGAGGGGCCAGACTAGGAGGGGCCAGGCTAGGAGGGGCCAGGCTAGGAGGGGCCAGGCTAGGAGGGGCCAGGCTAGAAGAGCTCAACAACTTACTAAATATATCTTAGTTAATTTTACCTGCACTGAGTCAACCCAATTAATCCCCTGAGGTGACTGATGAAGTAATTAACCTGAGAGTTGTTATGTATTTACCTCACGTGAAGATGAACCCAGGTGAATTTATTATTATTATTATTATTATTATTATTATTATTATTATTATTATTATTGTCATTATTATTATCATTATCATTATTATTAGTAGTAGTAGTATTATTATCATTATTATTATTATTATTATTATTATCATTATTATTATTTATTATTATTATTATTATCATTATTATTATCATTATTATTATTATTATTATTATTATTATGATCATTATTACTGTAGATCGTATAGGTAGGTTTGTGTCATCATGATTTACTAATATATGATGAAGGTTGACCCTGTTCCTCAGTTGATCAGAGTTGATGGTTGATTTTCTCTTGATTGACATTGATCACATTTATGATGACTATCTCTGTGGGTGTACGAGACAGAGATCGAGACCTACATACCTGTCCTCGATCTACAGGTATTAATCATTGAACAGTGTTAATTACTACAGGTCGTAAACAAAGGTGAGTGAGGCAGGTCGATGGAGGAGGATGCATTAAGAGGTGTGGTGTGTGTGTGTGTGTGTGTGTGTGTGTGTGTGTGTGTGTGTGTGTGTGTGTGTATTTATCTACAAAAGTTTAAAAATCTTCCTAAAATAATAAAAATATTTATAACACCCAACAAGTATAATTTATTTATTTATATTTACGTGTTGAATGAAATATATATTTTTCATGGACGCCTGAATCCACACACACACACACACACACACACATATATATATTCTCCTTTAAATTGTGTATTGAATATTTTACACATAGAGCCATCATCAATCAGAAACAATATGTATGTATATGTATGTATATGTATTCAGTGGTGTGATGTACTGTGCTGGCGTCATCCGTCATCACCAGCAGAACACTTTTCACACTCTGTCACCTTTGATGTGAATGGTGCGTTTATAGCCTCACTTTATTCCCTGTCTGTGTGTGTGTGTGTGTGTGTGTGTGTGTGTGTGTGTGTGTGTGACCATAGACAAATAGATTGATAGATATATATATATAGTACATAAATGGAGATGGATAGATAGATAGATAGGTTGATAACTATAAATCAAAGTTCTCTTGGAAATAATTTATCAGTAATCAATTATGTTTCTTTTGTCTGCAGGTGAGTGTTGGATGAACGGCACAGGTGAATGGATGGACTACACAGGTAAGGTCTACTGTCTCTCGTGTTCGTCCATATAAAACAGTGTCTCTTATCCTCAACAATCTCTGTATTTAAGTATGTCTCGTTTTATCTCGTAACGTAGAAAATTGTCTCGTTACTGTCTCTCACTCGTGTTGATTAATGTGTCTCAGCATGTCTCTCTGTGTCTCTTAATATGATAATACCTAACGCCCTGTGTGTGTGTGTGTATGTGTGTGTGTGTGTGTGTGTGTGTGTGTGTGTGTGTGTGTGTGTGTGTGACGCGGGTCATGTCATATAAACTTTCAATACAAAAAACAGGAGGAAACACACGGTTGAACCTACAAGTTAACTGGAGTCTTATACTTTTAACTGTGGTATTGTACTCCTGAACGATCACAGGTGTTGGGTCTGTCTACCTGAGGTTAATTAAGTTACCGTTTCTTGGGCTTACCTTCACTGACACCATTTTAAACATTAGTATGCATCTTTATTTCATTATACGGGAATATTTATTGAACTAATGTATGCCAGATGACTTCTTTAGTTTTTGTTGTAATGTGGTTAATTATGAAGCGTTGTGTTGTGGTGGTGTGCGGTGGTGTGTGTGTGGAGGTGTCTGTGGTGGTGGTGATGTGTGAAGGTGTGTAGTGGTGGTGATGTGAAGTGATGTGTGAAGGTGTCTGTGGTGGTGATGTGAAGTGATGTGTGAAGGTGTCTGTGGTGGTGATGTGAAGTGATGTGTGAAGGTGTCTGTGGTGGTGATGTGAAGTGATGTGTGAAGGTGTGTAGTGGTGGTGATGTAAAGTGATGTGTGAAGGTGTCTGTGGTGGTGATGTGAAGTGATGTGTGAAGGTGTCTTTGGTGGTGATGTGAAGTGATGTGTGAAGGTGTCTGTGGTGGTGATGTGAAGTGATGTGTGAAGGTGTGTAGTGGTGGTGGTGGTGTGTAGTGGTGGTGTGTAGTGTGGTGTGTGTTTGTGTGTGTCTGTGTTGTGTGTTGTGGTGTGTGTGGTGGTGTGGTGATGTGTGTGTTGTGGTGAAGTTTGGAGGTGTGTGTGTGTGTGTGTTTAGTAGTGTGTGTCGTGATGTCTGAGGGGGTGAGAGAGAGAGAGAGAGAGAGAGAGAGAGAGAGAGAGAGACAGAGACAGAGAGAGTATTTACCACACTTCTCTCTCATTCACTTGGTCTCTCCCACTAATCCTTCCCTATTATCTCACTTATCAATTCCTTCTTTGATCCTAAACCGCAGTTCCTCCTCCTTCTTCACCTCCTTCACTTTTCTCCCTTACCCTTCCTCCTCCTCTTCTTCCTTCACTCTTACCATCCTCCTCCTCCTCTTGGTTTACTCTTCTCTCCTCCTCCTCCTCCAGTCTTCTCCCTACCTCCTTCTTCACTCCCCCTCACTCTCCCCCTCCACTCTATACCCACTCCCGATCCTTCCTCCTCCACGACTGGGTGAAGGCAAGGGTTCAATAGACCGACTCTTAAGTTAAATGAGCTTAAAACTAAAGTTAGATGACTTCCTCCAGAAAATTAAACCACCTCTGCTGGCTCCTGTTTGTGTGTGTGTGTGTGTGTGTGTGTGTGTGTGTGTGTGTGTGTGTGTGTGTGTGTCCTCCCCTCCTCTCCTTCATTATCCCTTGCCTATCTCTCCTCTTCTCTCTCTTCACCCCCCCCTCCCTCCCCAACTTCTCACCATCATCAATCCCAAAAGGGGGGGAAGAAAGTTTTACCTCCAGTGCGTAATCCATCTTGCGGTGTGTCAGGGAGGGATGGCTCGCTCATTCCGCCTCTAATTCTTGGTATCTTATTACCAAAAGATTATTGTGTTTTTTTTTGTTTTGTTTTTTTTGTTTTTTTAATTCCAAATCTTCAGAGAAAGTTTGTGGTTCCAGGGGGGGGGGGGGGGGGACTTTTGTGTCTTTAAGTCTCGTTTGTCTTTTGTTTTATTGTTTTGTTGTTTGGGTTGGTTGTTTTGTTTATTGTTTTCTTGTTTGTTTATTATTGTTTGACAGGGGAAAGGAGATGCCGGTCTTGTTTATTATTGTTTTCCTGCATTAAAAATATCTATTCCTTCAACACAACATTTAATAGCGGGCTTTTTGAACCAGCTGAGGCGGAGGTGGAAATGGAGCACGTGATTGGCTTAATAACCACCCAAATGACACGTAAGATGCTTTGTGATTGGCTGGGTAGAGGGAAGGGGGGGGGGAATTTTTACCTTTTGAGTTTTTCATTGGCTAGTTTTATAGAGCTAGTTAGTTTAATAATTATAATAGTACGTACTAGTATGATTTCTCCTATTATTTGGATGAAATAGAGAATTGAGGAAGAGAAAACAGTGTAAAAGGAAAAGAAAGGAATGATAATAATAATAATAATAATAATAATAATAATAATAATAATAATAATAAAAGGTGTGAATGAGGAATGAGGGAGAGGAATGGGGGCGAGAAAGAGGTAATATTAATGTAGCGTGAATGAGGAATGAGGGAAGGAATAAATGGTATAATAAGAAAGATGATGATAGAAGGAGGAGTAGGAAGGAATAAGGCGTAACATATTAAGACATAGAGTGGGGTCGTGTTCCGGTGTCTCGTGATATGGATGATTTTTGCGTTGTGAATTACTGCACTGTCCTCGTACTGTTTTCGTCCTGTTCTCGTCTTGTTCTCTTTCTTTCATCTTGTTCTCGACCTGTTCTCTTCCTGTCTTCATCGGTGTTTTCTTAATGGCCATCGTTGTACTTTTCACCGTAAATGTTCATGTGTGTGTGTGTGTGTGTGTGTGTGTGTGTGTGTGTGTGTGTGTGTGTGTGTGTGAGAGACTAACCTAACTTAACCTAACCTTACCCAACCCAACCCAACCCAACCCAACCCTACCCAACCCAACCCAACCCAACCCAACCCAACCCAACCTGGAGGGCTCAATAAATCTGTCACCATCTCTCTCCCACAAGTCAACACACACACACACACACACACACACACACACACACACACACACACACATCATCCTCCCTCTCTACCATAAATCACACCCTTGCAGCCGTAAACACTGACACGTAAACAGTCCTGTGTATAGCACGTTAATGCCCCCGTCATTATCACTGCCCGACAATTTATGCGACAGAGGATTACACTCCAATTATCTGAAGTAATTCATTTTGGTAATAATAACCCGTTTGGTAATGAGAGCTTCTGTTTTTAGTCCACTGAATAAAATTATTAATTGGGCGGATTTTTATAACGTTAAGTGTGTTATGGACTGAGCCGTGTGTGTATGTGTGTACGTACAAACACACACACACACACACACACACACACACACACACACTCAGGAGTGGTAATCAGAGGAACGGGTGAGCAAGGAGAGAATTACTGATGGCATTCCTGGGAGACTTGTTAACTGAGATCCCGAGAGAGAGAGAGAGAGAGAGAGAGAGAGAGAGAGAGAGAGAGAGAGAGAGAGAGAGAGAGAGAGACTCCCTGGCTCAACTATCACACGTCTTACCTTAAGTCAAGACAATATTCCCTGACTCGCTAAAATCCACGTGTTTTGCGGGCGCGAACTGTTGTGATTGGTCCTCTCTTGCTGTGACGTAATACGAGTGACCAAATCACTACCAGTACAATTAGACTAAGTTATACTAAGGTTAGGTTAGGTTAGGTTAGGTTAGGTTAGGTTAGATTTGGTTACGTTCAGGTTAGATTACGTTACGTTACGTTACGTTACGTTAAGTTTAGTTTAGATTAAGGTAAGGTCTGATTAGCTCAAGTTTAAATTAGGTTAGGTTACTTTAGGTAAGGTTAAATTTAGTTTTGGATATTTTAAGTGAGATTAAGTTTAGGTCAGGTTAAGGGAGGTTTAGGGTTAAGCTAGATTTATGTATTAGATACGGGAGGGAAACCAGCGGGTAAGAGCCAATCAACGAGAGATATGCCCTCAAACGCGTGGATTGTGCCGAAGACGCCTGGGAAGGAGGGGGGAGGGGATTACACAAACGGAACATCTTATTAAGTTTCCTCATAAGACGTTAACAATTATCAAGGTTTAGTCCTGCTCACCTCCCTCACTCCCTCACTCCCTCTCTCCCTCACTCCCTCACTCCCTCACTCCCTCTCTCCCTCTCTCCCTCACTCCCTCTGTCCCTCTCTCCCTCACTCCCTCTGTCCCTCTCTCCCTCTGTCCCTCACTCCCTCACTCCCTCACTCCCTCACTCCCTCTCTCCCTCACTCCCTCTGTCCCTCTCTCCCTCACTCCCTCTGTCCCTCTCTCCCTCACTCCCTCTCTCCCTCTCTCCCTCACTCCCTCACTCCCTCACTCCCTCTCTCCCTCTCTCCCTCCCTCTACTGCCGACATACTTGGTGGAGTTTGCTCAGTGGCTCAGGTATCGCGGCAGTGGGATTATTATTATTATTATTATTATTATTATTATTATTATTATTATTATTATTATTATTATTATTATTATTTTTTTTATAATTATTATTATTATTATTATTATTATTGTTGTTGTTGTTGTTGTTGTTGTTGTTGTCCTCATTACATAAATATAGATAAACGGGAAAGAAGAGAGAGAGAGAGAGAGAGAGATCCCAAGAGAATACCATGCATTAATGACCATCAATAACAAGACACCCCTCCCCGGTATGTAGGAGGGAAGGGGTAGGAGAGATAGAGAGAGTGTGGATGGAAGGGGTGAGGTGGAATGGGGTGGAGTGGTAGGAGAGGTAGAGAGGGTGTGGATAGAGGGGTGAGATGGAGTGGGGTGGCAGTATAGGAAGCGCCCCCCAGACGACACAACGAAGCTAATCCTCACCACTACGCCTCGCGGTGCACTCAAAGGACTCCCTTCACCTTTGTAGGACCTGGTGATTCCGTGAGCGCTTCTCCTCCTCTCCATTCTCAGAGATTCGTAGAGATAATTTTTTTTTTACTCAAATACGAGTATATAATAGTGTGGTGATCTTGTAGACGGTGTTCTTTGGTCTTCGTTTGGTCTGGCGTCTCAA
>CAUDMG010002080.1:2005000-2015000 GCA_958450375.1 Homarus gammarus | reverse complement strand
CGAAATTATTTGTCTTTTCGGGGTAGTGTGTGTGTGTGTGTGTGTGTGTGTGTGTGTGTGTGTGTGTGTGTGTCTCTCTCTCTCTCTCTCTCTCTCTCTCTCTCTCTCTCTCTCACACAGCACAAACCGTAATTTTAATCTTTCCCGAGAAGAAATTTTTGTTGTTGGAAAGTTACATTGCTTGACTCCCCCCTCACCCCCTCCCCTTCTTCCCCTCTCCTCCCCCCTCACCCCCTCCCCTTCTTCCCCCTCCTCCCCCCTCACCCCCTCCCCTTCTTCCCCCCTCCCCCCTCCTCTACCCCCCCCCCAAAAAAAAACGATAAATATTGACAAAATTACCTTGGGCTTCACCTGGTTAAGGGACGTTCTTGTGCAAGTTCAGACCAACAGCACAAAAATTATTTCCAAACGAGAAATACTTTTAGTGTGTGTGTGTGTGTGTGTGTGTGTGTGTGTGTGTGTGGAAAAGTGATGGTGCTGCCTCGAAAGATTTTTATTAAATACGGAAGGAGGAGGAGAGGGAGGAGGAGGAAGAGAAGGAGGAGAGGGAGGAGGAAGAGAAGGAGGAGAGGGAGGAGGAGGAAGAGAAGGAGGAGAGGGAGGAGGAAGAGAAGGAGGAGAGGGAGGAGGAGGAAGATATTTTTTAAAAGACGAAGTTTGCTGTTGGTTGTGGTTAACGTAATCTTTCTAAGTTTATGGAGAGGAGGAATGGGGGAGAGAGGGGGTGATGGGGAGGTGAGGGGAGGAAGGGAGGTGATGGTGGAGAGAGAGGGTGATGGTGGAGGAAGGGGTGATGAAGGAATGAATGGAGTAATGGGGTAGGGAAGGGGGTAATGGGGGAAGGGAAGACGGAGTAACGAATAAAGGGAGGTGAGAGATTCCCGCCCCCTCCCTCACTCCACTGACTTCCTCTCAAGACTTCCAATTAAAACTATTTTAATTAATCCCATTTTGTTCAGGTTGGCTAATTTTTATTTATTTATTTTTTTTAATATAGAACCAAGAAACATATGTCTATAATTGTAGCTTTAGTTGTGAAAGGAATAGAGAAAATAATTGATGAAAAGTTGCAGAAAGATAATTAATAAAAAGTTTGCGGTGGAAAAAAAAGTAATCCATAAAAGTTAGGGAAGAGGAAATCTTACTGAGGTTTTATTAAAGAGGGGAAAATCCTGTGCAGGTAAGACACAGGTGTAAATGTGATCAAGGGATTTTAGGATTTTCTTTTCAGATTTCTATTAACACACACACACACACACACACACACACACACACACACACACACACACACACACACACACACACACACACGACTCCTTTATGTGTGCGTCAAGAAACAGACTTTATACACCTTCACCACCGCCATAACAAGTAGAGGCGGTGGATTATGTAAATGTTATCGCATGTAAGTTGTGTATGTGTGTGTATCTGTGTGTGTGTGTGTGTGTAGGTAAGTGGACTCTCATCACGGTTATGGATGAGTCTAGGATAAGGGCCATTTGTCACCTAAACGACACACTATAACAAGGCAGTTTAAGAAGGCCCTCAGTGGCACAGTGCCGGACCTGCTGGTGGCACTCCTGATTAATAGTCCAGTGGTGAATGGTGCACCTGTGTCCTCCTTCACTACCATGATTAATACAACACTTACCGCCGCCTTGTGTTACCTTACTTGATCACTTATGGTGACAACACGACCTGACACAACACCTGGCACAGCACTACCTGCCACAACACTACCTGACACAACACCTGGCACAACACTACCTGCCAGAACAACACTACCTGCCAGAACACTACCTGACACAACACCTGGCACAACACTACCTGCCACAACACTACCTGACACAACACCTGGCACAACACTACGTGCCACAACAACACTACCTGACACAACACCTGGCACAACACTACCTGACACACAACACTACCTGACACAACACCTGGCACAACACTACCTAACACAACACTACCTGACATAACATCTGGCACAACACTACCTGACACAATACCTGACACGCAACACATGACACAGAACACATGGCACACAACACATGGCACACAACACTACCTGACACACAACACATGACACACAACACATGGCACACAACACATGGCACACAACACTACCTGACACACAACACATGACACACAACACTACCTGACACACAACACATGACACACAACACATGGCACACAACACATGGCACACAACACTACCTGACACACAACACATGACACACAACACTACCTGACAATACATGACACACAACACTACCTGACACACAACACATGACACACAACACATGGCACACAACACATGGCACACAACACTACCTGACACACAACACATGACACACAACACTACCTGACACACAATACATGACACACAACACTACCTGACACACAACACATGACACACAACACTACCTGACACACAACACATGGCACACAACACTACCTGACACACAACACATGACACACAACACTACCTGACACACAACACTACCTGACACACAACACTACCTGACACACAACACATGACACACAACACTACCTGACACACAACACATGACACACAACACATGGCACACAACACATGGCACACAACACTACCTGACACACAACACATGACACACAACACTACCTGACACACAATACATGACACACAACACTACCTGACACACAACACATGACACACAACACATGGCACACAACACATGGCACACAACACTACCTGACACACAACACATGACACACAACACTACCTGACACACAATACATGACACACAACACTACCTGACACACAACACATGACACACAACACTACCTGACACACAACACATGGCACACAACACTACCTGACACACAACACATGACACACAACACTACCTGACACACAACACTACCTGACACACAACACATGACACACAACACTACCTGACACACAACACTACCTGACACACAACACATGACACACAACACTACCTGACACACAACACTACCTGACACACAACACTACCTGACACACAACACATGACACACAACACTACCTGACACACAACACTACCTGACACACAACACTACCTGACACACAACACTACCTGACACACAACACTACCTGACACACAACACTACCTGACACACAACACTACATGACACACAACACTACCTGACACACAACACTACCTGACACACAACACTACATGACACACAACACTACCTGACACACAACACTACCTGACACACAACACTACCTGACACACAACACTACCTGACACTACTACAGCCCAGGTAATTACGTTTTGCTCACCTGATGTTTTAAAACTCATTAAAAAACTAATTCTCGTTTAATTTTCAACAAATCATAAAGTGGACAGAGTGGAGGGTCTGTTGTCTTGTTTGTTTTGTTTGTTTTTGTTTGAAGTTGTTTTGCTTTGGTTGTTAGCGAGGGTGTGTGTGTGTGTGTGTGTGTGTGTGTGTGTGTGTGTGTGTCCTTGAAGCACATGCATCCTTCAACGAGACTCTGAAGGACCCCGAGCTGACACTGCACTGAGACCGCTTCTGAAACAACTGTCACCCTATTATGTGTTAAACTGAAGTATTTAACCTAACCTAACCTAACCACACCTAACCTAACCTAACCTAACCACACCTAACCTAAGCTAACCACACCTAACCTAACCTAACCACACCTAACCTAAGCTAACCACACCTAACCTAACCTAAATGTGTTTTAATTTGAAGCATTTAATAGGTTCTATCTAAACAATAAAAACATTAAATTTACCAAATATTTTCCCCTCTTGTCGTCACTGGACCACACGTGTAAATTGCAATTACCTTTGAAAGTATTCCAACACAGGTGTACCACTCAAAAGAATTTTTTTAAATGTGAGGTAATTTCTGTGTTGATTATTTCCAGGTGAATGTAAATTATTTTGAGTGTAAACAAAAATATTCATTCGGGTGTCGTAAAGAAAGCCTGCAAATTGTTTACTGTGGAGAGAGAGAGAGAGAGAGAGAGAGAGAGAGAGAGAGGGAGAGAGAGAGAGAGGAGGAGGGTGGTTTAAAAGGTAGAAAACAACTCAAATAAAACTTAAGTGGATTCTCTAGTAAGTTTGCGCCGCATCTTGAAGTGTAAGTGGGTAAATAAACCACTTAGAATTAGTATAAGTGTTTAAGTAGATAAGTAACCTTCATAATGAGGACTTATAAATGTTTAAGTAGGCAGACAAGAATATTTAACACCTAAAACATACTTAAGTGGGCAGACACACTTAACACTTTCGCCTTCAGCTCGCAGTCACTTAAAGATGATTCTTAGGAGATGGCCCCAGTCTTAGTAAACCCTGATCCTAGCGGGCCCCAGTTCTAATCATAACGGGCCCTAGTTCTAATTCTAACGGGCCCCAGTCCTAATGGTTTTATAAAGTTGGTAATTAAATAAAACCGGCTTTGATCAGAAGTGGGGCCCGTTTAACAACTATCCACCCCTCCCACCCTTCTCCTTCCTACCCTCTACCCTCCCCCCCTCCCTCCCCTACACACACCCCTTCCCACCACCTCCCTCCCACTTCCCCCCTCTCACCTCCCCTAATTTCCCCCCTCCCACCACCTTCCCCCCCCTCCCACCACCTTCCCCCCTCCCACCACCTTCCCCCTCCTCCCACCACCTTCCCCCCTCCCACCACCTTCCCCCCTCCCACCACCTTCCCCCCCCCCTCCCACCACCTTCCCCCCCCTCCCACCACCTTCCCCCCTCCCACCACCTTCCCCCTCCCACTTCTCCTCCCTCCACAACCTCCCTAGTCCCTTCATCTCTCCTGCTTACTACCTCCCCCCCTCCCCCACCCCCCTATACCCCCTCCTCACCCCCCTCCCTTACAAACATCGTCTTCATGGTCCAACAAGGTGATTACGACAGCACAAATTAAGATTGAAGCTGATTGGTTGGATGATTCAGTCGTTCCCGGAAGTAATTACTGATCTGAATGGCACAAGTTGAAGGGAAATTTATTGAGAGAGTAAGCTTGATGGAACCTGATTAACGAGCTGAATGGGAATCGAAGCTTTAGTGGTTGGAATTCCCTTTTAAGCTGAAATCTGAAACTTTTTTCCCGTGGAATTTTGGAAGAACCTTAATTTTTTTGTGTGAATTTGTTACTTTTTAAGGTAATTTGGATTTTTTTTTTTGGGGGGGGGGGGGGGAATCCAGACTTTTTTGGGGGGACATCTATCTTTTATTTCCTGGGGGAGTATGTGGAATTTTTTTCAAGGGGGTATGTGGATTTTTATTTTATTTTCTGGGGGATTATTTCAAGAGATGAGGAACTTATACTTGACAGGTGTTGAAAAGACAGACAGACAGACAGACGGACAGACACAGACAGACGGACAGACAGACAGACAGACAGACAGACAGACAGACACAGACAGATAGACAGAGAAGGAGACAGACATAATACTGTGGATGTATCACTGACTGTACAGATGGGCCCCTAGTTTTAATGGGTTATAGTCATAATGGGCCCCAACATAAATGGTCTCTACTTTGGGGCCTAGTAGATGTTGTCTTCCTTCATCACAGGAGGAGGGCCCATTAGGACTGGGGCCCGTTTGGTCTTCATCAGCGGGGACACAAAGATATATTTACCGGTGGATGGTCAGGTATAAACCAGTTAGTTGACATAAGATAAATTAGACTTTGATTGAGTATGGCAAAAGGAACCCAAAACGGGAAGTGGAAGGTGATTGGCTGGGAGATTACAACCGGAAGATTGATTGGCTGGTGGAAAAGAAGTGTTATTTGATTGGCTGATGTAAAGGGAAGTGTGTGTGTTGATTGGCTGCTGGTAGAAAAGATGTGTTAGTTGAATGGCTGGTGGGGGAATCGAGTGCTGATTGGAGGATGCTTTAACACACACACACACACACATAGACACACACACACACACACACACACACACACACACACACACACGACTTACCAAATTAACATAATTAATTAGTTTATCTGACATAATGAACGTCGCTTTAGTGTTAAACCTCCCCCCCCCCCCCCAGTAAACCTCTCCTTCCTTCCCTCAATGAACCTCCTCCTCCCACCCCCAGTGCATCTCCCCCTCCCCCCAGTAAACCTCCCCTTCCCTCCCCCCCTTCCCCCGGTGAACCTCCTCCTTCTCCTCCCCTACCCCCTCCCCTTTCCTCGCAGTTAAACCCCCTCTCATCTCTCCCTTTCCCTCCCCCTTTCCCCCTCCCTCAAACTTAACCTCCCTCCCTTTCCTTCTCCCTCTCCCCCCACCCTCCTCTTTACCCCCCTCCTTCTCACTTGACCCCCCTCCCTCCCTGTCCTTCACACTTAACCTTCCTTCCCCCCCCTCCCCCTCTGCCCCTCCTACCCCCTATCTCCCCCACCACGGTAAAACTGAGTAACCCAGCTAAAGTGTTACCCAGAGGCAGAACTAAATCATTACTGAACTGAGAGAGACAATGGTGTGTGTGTGTGTGTGTGTGTGTGTGTGTGTGTGTGTGTGTGTGTCCTTATCGCCGTGTATATAGACTCTGTTTATGTGCTTGCCTCTCTCCTTCATCCCCCCCTCCTCCCCCCACCCTCCCCCCCACCCTTTCCTCAACCCCCCTCCCCCTAATATCACCACCGTGTCATAATTTAGCTCCGGGATTTAAAAATAATTAACCTGGGCTAATGAGTCAATTTGCCCAGTAATGACCGCCTGATTGTTGCTCTCACCTGGATATTACAGGTGATTGTTTGTCAGGTGTTAACAATCGTTTTCACCTGTTTCTAATTTAAGGTGTTTTTTTTATTATTATTATTATTATTAAAGTTTGAATGTATGTTTAAATGTGGTAATGATTTATTCTCGTTAATGTAAACTTTGTATATTTTTTTTTTATTTAATTTTATCATTAATTTTAACCATGTCACGATTTGTTGTTTTATTTGTGTTTTATTTCATGTTTTAATTTGAGTTTTAGTTTTTAGTTTTTCGTTTGCATTTCGTTGGTTTATTTAGTGTTTTATTTCGTTTTATTTACTATTTTGTTTAATGTTTTATTCATTGTTTTATTTCGTTTGATTTCGTTTTTCATTCCAGTTTTATTTATGGTTTAAATCGTGTTTTAATATGATGGTAAATTCTGGAAAATGATCAAAGAATTTATTCCTATGAACAAGGGCGTAAAATTCTGTCAAAGAGCCGGAGTTTGTCGGTGAAGCTTAATATTCACTAATTCTCTGGTTAGATAGTCAAGAGGGGTGGTGGTTGGTTGTGTGGTGGTGGTTGGTTGTGTGGTGGTTGTTGGTGGTTGGTTGTGTGGTGGTTGGTTGTGTGGTGGTTGTTGGTGGTTGTGGTGGTGGTGGTGGTTGGTGGCTGTTGGTTGTGGTGGTTGTTGGTGGTTGTGGTGGTGGTGGTGGTGGTTGTGGTGGTTGTTGGTGGTTGTGGTGGTGGTTGTGGTGGTTGTTGGTTGTGGTTGTTGTTGGTAGGCACTATAAGGGACAAGTACTACATGGTTGTCTAGTGTATTATGACCCCTTGGTGTACAGTATATCAGTTCTACTTAACTTAACCTAACCTTAACCTAACCTACCCTGCCCTAGCCTAACCTAACCTAACCTTGACCTACCTAACCTAACTTGACGAACCCAAATATGAAAAGAAATAGTCATAAGTCAGGAAGAAATTATTTAAACGACTAAAAAAATCTCCGGAAAAAATATATGACAAATGTAAATGAAAAGACGAATAAATTTATTAAAAAAAATGGATATACTTTCGGCTCTAAAGTATTTCAGTAGTGAGGGAGAAAAAAAATGAATTTATTTTTTTATTTAAGAATCAACACTACTTTTGAATTTTGAGTTTAATTACGATATTACCCGAGGCTAAAACTTGAGAATTACTTTGATGGGACAAAATTAATGATGGCTTATAGGAATGGTGGTGTGTGTGTGTGTGTGTGTGTGTGTGTGTGTGTGTGTGTGTGTGTATGTGTGTGTGTGTGTGTGTGTGTGTGTGTGTGTGTGTGTGTGTGTGTGTGTGTGTGTGAGCGTACACACACACACACACACACACACGCCGCCATTCCTGCACAGAGAGGGCCATTTTTATTCATTAAATTAGATAATTTTTCCACCCCCCAAAAATTATGTATATTAGACACGTCACAACAGACGCACCTGGTGTTGATAAATTTTTAATTAACACTCAGGTACGACTGTCAACCTGTGTACTGGTTAAAATGACTTTAATAATAGTGAATCATTTAAACTGTTGTTTTACTAAATAGAGCGCATTGATTATTACCTTGCATAATATATCTCTTGTCTTTTGTAAACATTGTTCGCTGATAAAAATAATATTGACAGGATTTTATCAGCCGGTGGAGCCATAACAGAGCTCACCTGACGGAGTAATTTATTGACGTGGTGTATAGTTTTTTTTCGTTCATTTATTAAACACGAACGATTTAGTGTTTTATATATGTGTGTTTATATACCGTGGAGGCGGGCTGTCATGAGGTTTAATTAGTTGAGAGGATGAGAAAAAGTTTACCCCTGAAAAAAATCCAGATTTATGGCTTGGTGTTGTTGTTGTGTTGTGTTGTGTTGTGCTGTGTTGTGCTATGTTGTGTTGTGTTGTGCTGTGCTGTGGTTGGGTTGTGTTGTGCTGTGCTGTACTGTGCTGTGCTGTGTTGTGTTGTGTTGTGTTGTGCTGTGCTGTGGTTGTGTTGCGCTGTGTTGTATTGTACTGTGTTGTGTTGTTTTTTGGTGTGTTGTTGTTGTGTTGTGGCTCATTATTAATACAGGTATGGTGTTGTGGTGGTTCAGTATTGTTTTGACAAGTGTTGCAGGTGTTTGTGGTTATTATTATTATTATTTGGACAGGTGTGCTGTCGTGTTGTAATAATTAAAATTAATAAAAAAAGTTGCAGTGATTACACGCAATAATTCATGACACTCAGGACAGGTATAGGAATGACACCTGATAATTTTTAATAATTAGGACATCAACATCTGATAATTCATATTAATCAAGTGTAATTATAATGCAATAATCCCAGGTAATCAAAACAGGTGTAATAATTCACGTCACCATAAATCATCATTACTATCGTGGACAGTTTCGTGATAATTTATACTAAGCACAACATGGCGCTAGTGAGTATTTTTCACCGATTTTGTTATTAGAATCTCATAGGTTTTAAAATCACGTATATCATGGTTTAATCAGGGTTTAATTCACTGTTTAACGACAAGACTAAACGAGACTCCACCTGTGTATAATGTTTGTTTATTTTAGGTTGGTGAATGGATTAATTTGTTTGTGTGTGAACTTAAGATTTGTTTTTGTACGGTTGGGTGTTTGTTGACTCAGGATACGTCGTCTGATTTTGTGTTTATATTGAGAAACTGATGACAGTGGACGACAAGAGTAGATGTGTGTATGTGTGTGTGTGTGTGTGTGTGTGTGTGTGTGTGGTGAGAGAGAGAGACGACACCATCAACAACAAACGCCGCCATTGTTGTTTACATTACTGCTTCACCAGCTGGCGAGGATCAGCTGATACGGAGGAGGAGGAGGAGGAGGAGGGGGAGGAGGGAAGTGACGGGAAGTGGCGAGCGCTGAGAAGTAGGGAGTGGGGAGGTGGGTGCTGGGAAGTAGGGAGTGAAGTGGTGGGGAGTAGGGATTGAGGCGGTGGAGGCTGGGGAATAGGGAGTGGGGCGATGGGCACTGGGGAGTAGGGAGTGAGGAGTGAGTTGGTGGGCCCTGGGGAGTAAGGAGTAGGGCACTGGGGAGTAGGGGGACAGAGAATGGTGTGTGTGGAGAGAGAGATAGATGGCAGGTCGTCACCCCCTCGTCAACACACACAGCCTCTGATCGTTAACAACACGTGTGGGGGGGGGTTGTTGCTTCACGGCCTTCCTGACACACAGCTGCTCTGACACCCGGCCTGAAGAGTGAGACGATTTGTTTGG